>VIAB01001278.1:80187-103708 GCA_009801035.1 Oophaga pumilio
TTTGTGTCATTCTCAAAACTTTTGGCCATGACTGTATATCCTATAAGACCCAGATATAACAAAGTTTCATTGGCGCAATTAGTTATTATACAACTACATGAAAACTGTAAATTTTCCCATCTCAGTTTGTTTTCATCAGTTATAGTGAGATTAATAACCAAACTACTCGAAATGTACAACAATACATTTCTGACGTTTCAAAAAAATATATCAGTAATATAGCCGTCCTTCTTTTCAATAACAGTCAAAAGCTCCATCCATGAAGTCTCGGTTTCTTAAAGGGAACCGTCATAAGAAAAAAACGTTATTAACCTGCAGATATAGGGTCAATGTGCAGGTTAGTAGCGTTACTAACCTACCCGGCGCCTGCACTTAGCCAAACGCTGCGGGGAGAAGAAACCCTTTTTTCTCTCCAGCAATGTTCCGGTTTCGGTCACGGGGGCAGGTTCAGTCACCAATCTGAGTATATAGAGCGGCGGCTGTAACCGCATCCCTGGCCCTAACTGACAGCTGAAACAATCCAGAGCGAATGTCAGTCAGGGCACGGTTACAGCTGCCGTTCTGTATTGTTGGAGTGGTGACTGAACCCACGCCGGTGCCACCCCCCATGACGGAACGATGCCAAGGGGAATAAAGTTCATTTTCTCCCCACAGAGTTCGGGCGACGGGCAGGTAAATAATGCTATTAAGCTGCAGATTAATCCCATATCTGCAGATTAATAGCGTTTGTACTGGTGACCGATTCCCTTTAATCTGTTAACTGTCCTCTTTTTGGGCAGCACTATCGGCAGCCTCCCAGACACTATCTCCTGTTTAAGACGGGCCCACAAGTTCTCACTAGGGTTTAGGTCAGGACGGTAGTGAGACCTAAGCCTAAAGGTAAGTGTATGGGGACTTTTAATCATGCATAGGGAGACGTAACTAGGGGATCCAAGGCAGGACTAGTCTGGGGGAAAGATGGACTAGTCCTGCCTCATCCGCCAAGCTGCGGAAGTAAGATATGTTTTTAAAATAGTAGCAACATTATTATGATAAGGTATTTTCTGTGCCGTCCTAAAGTCATGGTGCAAGACGCTACTGTAGCAGGCGGGGACAGTCAGGTGACGTGACGGGTTACATTTAAAGGGGTTGTCTAAAAACTAAACAGTAAAAAAAAGCTCAATGCTCACCTGTTTTCTACTCTGGCACTCCAGTAACTCTGCTCAGGTGGTCTCTGATGCATTTTGAAGTGCACTGATAAGTATGTAAGATCTTATACAGAGGGAAACATGATCATCATCTGTCCTGAAGGTCCCACCGAATAACCATCCATGAGAAACGATTGGGATCTCTCAGGGATAAGCCTGCGCCGGGTAATCAGGATCTATTGGATTGTGACAAATATTCCGTCTTCAATCGTCCTTACAAATCTGCTACAGGACCGGCCGTCTCTCTAGGACTCCTGATACAAGCAAAGAAATACTAAACTTTGGAAAGACCATTGTTTCCATCACAAAATGTGACTTTTTATAAAAAAAATAAATAAATATAAAATCAAAACATAAAAAAAAAAAATAATAAAAATTCAGAATTTCGATTTCAACATTTTCTGAAATACCTGAACAAAACTTGTCAAAAGTGATTTTCAGCAAAGTGCTCGGTGACCGTGAACACAAAAGAAGGTCGCTGTGCTAGCGGTGACTAACGATCTTATATGGACTTATAAAAAAGTCTCTAATTCATGGCAGGAAGTCTTCAGAAGAACTTAGCGGCCACCACACGACTAACTGCAAATTGCTGTGAGCTCCGGATTATAAATGAGAATATGTTAATAAATGTAGTATATGTGAGATGATAACTCTTATTTTTTACTTAGTTGCATGTATTTAGGGATATAAATGATTTTTGCATTTAGGTTACAATTTAAAAAATTTGCACCGTTTGCCTTCTATAGCCTCTGTGTGATGCATTTTCAATTACTGGCTGCAGAATGAGTTAGCTGAGAAACCGGCAGTGAGCTCGTTCTGAGAGTCTTATGAAATCTTTTATCTGTATTTTTGTGGACACCTCTTATGACCACCACAGACCACCTGTGTCTTAGGATTGAGACTCTAGTGCTCCTTGTTTGGTATTCTCCATTATCTATAGTACGGTGTTTCAATTAGCATTCATGCCAGATGGGTACCATGCCATCTGTCCGCCTGCTCTCGTTTCCAGCTAGTCCCCACAAATCCATGTGTCCTCTGGAAGCTGCACCAACACCTGGACCCATGCGCCCACCCGCACCAGAGCCTTAGCATATCTACATCACCTAGTGAACCCTTACAAACAGGTACTTACTGCAAATCGTAAAATGAATATCTAGATGCATGCAGAGTCTCCTTATGCTGGCTTGGCACTCTCCGCAAGGAGAAACGTTGCCCCTTAGACCCTTACCCAGCGGCCTCTCACCCAAATAAATCGGATCTCATGCTTTGCACTGGTTAGGGGCAAACCACTGAAACACATTTCTGAAAATTGAGATTCCGGTTTGGCTTCTTATCCCAAGTCATGTGGCAAGGCTCGTTAAAGGGTCGTTATCGACTTTAAGGATTGCTACTCCCAACAGGTGGCGCTAGAGATCAAGTCACCTTCTTTCGGAAGAGGCAACTGGCATATATACAACACATCGTCCCAATCCCCTTTATAAGACCACCTATTAATAAAATGGCAGTGAAGGCTATGTTACAGTCTCGCAATAGTTTTTTTTTAGTCTTTATTGGCATTATCTTGATCCGCGCTGATAGAAGAATGTATTCCTTATGTTAGCATAACATGAATTAAAACGCAATAAAAAAAAAAAAAGTAAACTTGCCTAAAAAGCCAGAAAGTTACTTTTAATTTATTCTACCATTGTAGTATTTTCTTTCTTACTAGGTTTATTAAAAGGGAAGGTCAGTCGCGGAAACACCGTGACAAAAGAGCTCTATATATGCATTAGGACTGAAAGCCTCGCTCCCTCGATGACAACAATGCGCCATTTAATGGCAATTTTTTTTCCCCCTTTTTCCCTGTCGCGGCCGTTAAGATTATCTCGCCGTGTTATTTTGATTTCACGTTCTATAGACACGGCATCATTAATATGTTACAAATCATGTAATCAGATAATATTTACCGCGCACAGTCGATAAACAGGGAGCGCAGGCTGGCGATGGGGATGGACTGCGCCTGGGGCGGGTAGGAATAATCGATATTTCACTCTGATGGTTCAATTTCACTTTTTTTTTTTGTACACTTTGGAGCATCCTTTGATAGCTGCAGAGGATTCGGTATGAAACGCTATTTACAAAGACAAAAAAGGAGACAAAGAGCTGTAACGAAACCATTTGCCCATAGCGTGATTTACAACATAGGGTTTTTACATAAAGCTTAGGGATAAAAAAAAAAAAAAAATAAAACTACATAATGCAGCAAAACAAGCAACACTGCCATGTTACGAAGTCAACTGGGCAAAACGAAAAATATTTTGCCAATAAAAAAATAAAGTGTTAATCCACTAACTAGTTAAAGGCATTTCCCATGGGCTGTATCCAACCAGTAGGACGCTTTCCATTAAATTGAGTAAAGTTGAACTGCAATACCAAATAAAGCCCATGGGCAAAAGTGTCGCTGTTAGTAAAAGAATAAAAAAAAAACAGAAGTATTTCAGTTAAAGGGAATCCATCAGCAGGTTTTTACTATGTAATTTGACATCAGCATGATGTAGGGGTAGATACACTGATTCCAGCGATGTGTCACTTAGCTTACTGGGTGCAGCAGTTGTGATGGAATCACCGTTTTCTCTGCTGCAGATCTAGCAGAGCTCAAGAATGCTGAGCTGTGTATAACTCCGCCCACACCAATGATTGGCTGCTTTCTGTGTACATTGTAAATTTTCAGAAAGCTGCTACTCCGTGATGCGGAGTGGATGGACCAGTAGGTATGAGACATCTAGTCCTGTAGTGATAATCTCCTGCTGATAAAACACTGATTTCATTGAAACCACAAAACACAGCCCAGTAAGTGACACACCTCTGGAATCAGGGTCTCTGCCCCTACATCATGCTGCTCTCAGATTACAAAGCAAAAGCCTATTGACAAACTCTCCGTAAAGGGAACACGTGATCAGAAAATAACTTATTGTTTAAATCAGGTTTTTGTGCTAATCTTCACATCTTTATCAATGCTTTTTTGTTCTCATTTTCAGCATTTGTCAATGTCCACAATCCAATCCATGTTAATTATTTAATTGTCACTGTAAAACATTGATGGTGGCATTTAAATAGCGTAACCACCCTTGACATGGAAGCGGGGGACTGATGGTTTACCATGTCAGCCATAGGCTTGGTGAAGGAGAAGACAATTTACGGTATACTATATACTGCAATATTGTGATATTGCAGTATAAAGTGTGCTGTAAGTGATCAAAAGATTGCAGGTTAATGTCCTCTAGGGGGATTTAAAAAAAAAAGGACGTCATGGTTCGGTTTCAGGACTCAATTCGGTGACCTCTTGCTGCGTGGTCGGTTTCCTTCTCTGCTGAGCCACAGCTTGTTTGATCCCTGTCCAACTGCTGATAGTTCTCTTCTCTTTCCTTTGTTTGCTTCTATTCAGGGGTCTCTCACTTCCTCATCTGGTTCTGTCCAGATAGTCCTATCACATCTTGAGATGGGTTATTATTTTTACTCACTTCGCACCTGCCTTCTTTGCTGGCTATATTTCAGGATTGATGGATGTTTGGAGTTTCAGCTCCTCATCTAGGGATTATCTTGCCTGGTTAATCTAGGTTGCTTTTCTCACAGGTTGTTTGTGAGTCTTCCTCCCCAGCACCCTTCGCTTTCTTTTACATTTAGGGTCTGGGAGGTTTCCACTTGTTCCGTTTGTTTTTTGGTTCTTCTTATTATCTTCCATCTTTCCTGTTTGACTATGCGGACTTGTTCATAGGCCTGGGTCTCATCCTCAGAGTTATGTGTATTTCATTTTCTAGTTATCATTGTTTTAGTGTTGCAGTGTCTTGGACATTCAGGGTCTGTCGACATGGAGTCAAGTTAAGCATACAAGATAAATGAAAACTTCAGTTTGCATAACAATTCACCCCCCCTAAAGTCAATAATTTGTAGAGCTTCCTTTTGCAGCTACAAGTCGATTTGAATAAGTCTCTATGAGATTTCCACATCTTGCAACTGGGATTTTTGCCCATTCTTCAAGGCACAACTGCTCCATCTCCTTCAGGTTAGAGGCTTTCCTCTGGAGAACAGTAATCTTCAAGCCTGACGACAGATTCTCAATTGTATTAAGTCTGGGCTTTGACCAGGCCACTCCAAAACATTTGCACATTTCCCCTTAAACCACTCAAGTCTTGCTTTAGCACAGAGGTGAGGAACCTTTATTCTGCCAAGGGCCATTTAAATATTTAAGCCGTCCTTCAGGGGCCGTACAAATTGTTCACTAACTCCGCCCATAAAGTGAGTCTTGATGCTAGAACTGGTGTCAGGACGTAAACTTTCATTGCACACGCCTCAACATTCAGTAGTGAACATAGCGTGTGTGTGCTCATAGAGCATGAAGAAATTAAAAGACCAATGGCCATCAAAACACCACAGCTGTCGAACCAAGCACTGTGGACCCCAGGAATCAGCCCCGGGACTGGACAAAAGGTCATCGCAAGCCGTAAATGACCCTCGGCGTGAGGTTCCCCCCTACTACTTCAGCAGTATGTTTTGGGTCATTGTCTTGTTGGAAGGTGAACCTCTATCTTAGTCTCAAATCACTGACAGACTGGTTTTGCTCAAGAATATCCCTGTATTTTCCATCATCGGTCTGCGCCACGAATTGGACCATTTTCCCAGTCCCTGCTGCCGTAAAAAAACAACATTATGCTGCCACCTAAATGTTTCACTGTGGGAATGGTTTTCTTGTGGTGATGAGCTGTATTGGTTTGGTTCCATTCCAGATAGAGTGTTTACGGTACCTTGGTGGACAAAAAATTCAATTTTGGTCTCATCTGACCACAGCACCTTCCTCCATACATTTGGCGAGTCTCTCATATGTCTTTTGGCTAACTAAAAAACGAGCCGTACAATTTTTGTGCGTAAGTAAAGGCTTTTTTTCTGCCCAATCTTCCATAAAGCCCCCTCTATGGAGTGTATGGCATATTGTGGTCGTGTGGACAGATACTCCCGTCTCTGCTTGGGAACTCTGCAGCTTCCTCAGGGTCACCTTTGGTCTCTCTGCTGCCACTCTGATTAATGCTCTCCTTGCCCGGGCTGAGAGTTTTGGTGGGCGGCCCTCTCTTGGCAGGTTTGTTTTGGTACCATGTTCTTTCCATTTGATGATCATGGATTTGATGGTGCTCCGGGGGATCATCAGAGATTGTTTGTTTTGTTTTTTTTGTTTTTTATAACCCAACACTGACTAGTACTCAACAACTTGGTCTCTGACTTGTTTGGAGATCTCCATTGTCTTCATGATGTTTATATATACCGGTATTTTTTTCTAGTTTACTATTTTGGTGTTTTTACACTTTTAATTGCAATTATCAATATTATAAAAAACATACTAACTGTAATGATGTGTAAGCAGGTTTATAGTTGCGATGTACAAACCTCAGCTCTTATGTTAATTCACATCTTTATCCAGTTTCTGCCTCAATATTTGTTTGTTTCTTTTGAGCCATGACACATATTTACTTAGTAATCGAAATCTGAATTTCACATGTATTGCTCAAATATTACGGAGATTGACACCATCACAAAAATACAGAATTAAAAGTAAAATGTTACTATTTATTTGCTTTTAGGTACATTTTTGGGGGGGACACAAATCTCTTGAGTTATCAGGTCTGTCCTAAGATTTACTTTTTGTATTCAGTCAACTTGCAAAACAATTTCTAGCTTTGTTCATCTAACGTTCCTTTTATATTTTTTCCTTTTTTCCGATCTGCAACTCCAAATTGGGAATTTGTTAGTGAATCGCCAGTATTTGGTGTAATTAACCCAAAGGTCTCCAAAACCCAGTGACTGAAAATAATTGCTCCTCTCTTTTCTTTACTGAGTAATTTGAGGCCCAACCTAAAGATTTTAAGCTGACTGGACAAACATAAAGGACGTCAGAAATGGTGACCGCTGACAGACCATTCCAGGCACACGGAAAGGCTTCAGGCTTGATTGCTTGTAACCCTCTCATTGGTAAGATCAGCTATCAGTGAGACACAGTGTAAGTCAGCACTATTCATTGAGCCTGCTATGACCTTAAAATCATTGCTCCTGGGGCATGCTCATCCACCAATTAGTTTATGTCCTCGTTGCAAATCCATTGCTCAGTAAATGCGCTGGGCTCTCATTCCACAGTGTTGATGAAGTGTGTGTGACGGCTTTTTTCTTCGCAACTTGACCCTTCGAACCGATCCATCTGGAGCTGAAGCATTCATGCTGTTTGAGCATATCCCGCTTTACTTTCTGGGTGTTTTAATGGCAAATGCTTAACAAATGTATGCGTTTTACTACTGCCGACTGAAGAAGATATATAAATCTATTGACACTCCAATGCTCTTGAAAATTAACTAAAAAATTTGTAGAGAAGACCGGATCGGCCAAGATTCAAAGTCGACGAATCGCGAGAGTTTTAATTTCCACCAAAGTTATTCGATGGAAATTGAATGTTCCTTATCATGTTCTTCAGATCTCAGAGCGTAATAAACTTAGAAAACTAAATTACAAAAAATAAAATAGCCAACTGCTCACTTGTCCTACCGACCTCGCAACCGTCCTTCCAGTCCTTCAAGCTTCTTTTTACTTTCCCCCGCCGCACACATCTTCTCCACTTTGGTTCTTTCTACATTGGGGCTTTCGGTGATGACTTATTACGTCCTCTGACATAATTTCATGCTGAGCCAACACAAGTGCAGTGATGTCACGACATTACGACATCTGTCATCCGAGCGCTAAATTGGTGCCAGAAGGTTCGGCGTAGAGCGAAGCAGGTCAGAGAAGATGCGTAAAATGGTGGAAAAAAAAAAAAAAGAGGAGACGCGGAGGACTGAATGACGGGTCGCGGGGAAGGAGGACAGCTGAGCGGTGAAGCGAGTATTCATTTACTTTAACCTTTTCCCAACGATCTACATTCAGTGTAGTGGGGGCCAGCCAGGCGTCATTTTGCTGAATTTGCACTGAGTGAACTGCTAAAAATGAATATCATGGAGACTACAAATTAGATAGTCCACTGATCCCACCACAATCGGCATTTCAGCTGACTTTTATCTTGTATATTCACACGTTTTTGTTCCGAATTCTATTTGATGTTGATTTTAAAGCAGATCTGCTTCAAAATCCAGAAAAAAAGAAAAATTTGTGTGAAAGGGGTTGGCCATATATGTTTTTTTTTTCTTAAGGGGAACCTGGCAGGATTTTATACCCCAAACTAATGGCTTGTATATAAGGGCACTCTAATGCTGAATAAATCTTGACCTGGCAGAAATCCATTTTGTGGTTTTAGAGAAATCCATGGTTGAAATTGTATGGTAATGAGCCGCAACTGCTGGGAGTGTGCCCCGCACTTACAGCTCTGCTGCCCAGCCTCCCTATTCCCCGCCCTCGTTACTTACCTCCAGTCTCTGGATACCGGAGGAAGGCAAAGGCATGGAATAGGTTCCCTTTAAATCAATGTATTTCTGGATAGAAATCATTTTTTTGCAAGTGGGTTTTCATTATTTAACCCCTTACCGACATATGCTGTACATGGCACATCATATCCCATCTCCCTGACTGTGATGTGGGGATGCACAGCGCAAGTCACATGTAGTGAGCTGTTCTAACCTCCCAATGGCGGTATATAGTACAAACGATTGAACAATTGCAGGTTCAAGTCCCCTAAGGGTAACTAAAATACAATGAAAAGTTAAAAAAAAAAGTTCAAATTACCCACCATTGAAAATTATTAAATACCGTATATACTCATGTATAAGCCAACCTGTGTATAAGCTGACCCCCCTTATTTTGCCGCAAAAAACTGGTAAAACTTATTGACTCGTGTATAAGCCTAGGGTGGAAAATGCAGCAGCTACTGGTGAATTACAAAAATAAAAATAGATACCAATAAAAGTAAAATTAATTGAGACATCAGTAGGTTATATGTTTTTGAATATCCATATTGAATCAGGAGCCCCATATAATTCTTCATACAGTTAATGATGGGCCCCATAAGATGCTCCATACAAAATACTCCCCATATAATGCTCCATAAAGGTTAATAATGGCCCCATAAGATGCTCCATAGAATAATATGCCCCATAAGATGCTCCATAGAATAATATGCCCCATATGCTGCTCCATAAAAGTTATGCCCCCATAAGATGCTCCATATATTTTATGCCCCATATGTTGCTCCATAGATTATGCCCCCATAAGATGCTCCATAGATTATACACCATATGCTCCATAGATTATTATGCCCCATATGCTCCATAGATTATGCCCCTTATGCTCCACAGTATAGGCCCCATATGCTAAATAGATTATGCCCCATGTGCTCCATAGTATAGGTCCCATATGCGGCCGCAGCTGCTGCATAAGAAAAAAAAATTACATACTCACCTCTCGTCGCTGGGGGCCAGGTGCCAGTGTCCTGAGCAGGCGGGGACACTGGCGCGCTATGGGGGACAGGTGCCGGTGTTACCGCTCACTCAGGGCCCCGGCACCTGAGATATTCACCTGTCCCCAGTCCACTGCTGTCTTCCGGGTCCTTCGGCTTAGAATGCTCAGGCAGAGTGCATCACAGCCAGAGGACCCAGAGGAGAGAGCGGTGCGCAGCGGTGGACCGGGGACTGGTGAATATCGCATATACTTACCCCTCCTGGAGCGTCTCTGCAGCCCCTGCTCTTCTCCAGCGGTCTCTGGCAGCTCTTCCTTCCTACAGCGGTCACGTAGTACCGCTCATTAAAGTCATGAATATGTGCATATTCATGATTCATGACTTTAATGAGCGGTATCACGTGACCGCTGCAGGAAAGAGCCTGAGATCGTGGGAGAAGCAGGGGACATGCAGAGACGCGCCGGCGGGGGGTAAGTATGATCTGACACCCCCGCTCCCCCTCCCCTGCCGACCCCCTGGTATATGACTCACGTATAAGCCGAGAGGGGGACTTTCAGCCTTAAAAAATGGACTGAAAATCTCGGCTTATACGGGAGTATATACGGTAAATAAAAAAAAAACATGTGAGAAAGCTGCATTAAAGCATGATGTATGAAAATGTAAAATGAATCGGTAAATGGTGTAACGAGAAAAAAAAAAATGAAAAGCAAGAATTGTTGCTTTTCACCCGCACAACAGCACACACGGCTCCATTACTCAAAAGTTGAAAACGTTACGGCTCTTGGAAAATGGCGACACGAGAAAATGTGTCTTCGGCATTCAGGCAATCCCTGCAAGTGTTGCGACTGTCGAACAACCTTGAGACATGCAGGTACGGGAACTCGGTTAGCACCTGAGCATGGCGGATAACACCTTATCCGAGCAGGTTCGCTCATCACTAGTTGTGTTGACTTCAAAATAAAAAAGTTACGCATCTTAGAAGTGGAAAAAAATGAAAGCGCAATAATGGAAAAAAAATCAATAGTTCGGGAAGGGGTTAATTTTGCACCATGCAGCTTTTACAGGATCTTTGTTTCCCAGCACATTCATCTTTGATGTGTTCTGTGGCTCTAAAACAGCTAAGAGGAGTTACAAACTCTCCTGACGTTCTATCTATATGATCTCACTGGTGGATCCTCAGTTAATCCATTCAACAGCCAGCAATAGACAGTGCAACACACAGTCTATAGAAGGTAAGTAGCGCCAATTTTTTTTAATGAAACCCAATAGCAAAAATAATGTTTATCTCCAAATTAATGCATTTAAGTGAAAGAAAATAAAAAAATTAAATAAAAAAATTGTTACCTCAGGTGGACAACCCCTTTAAGCTTCAGATGTTAACGCTTCCAACAAGGCGTTTAAAAAAAAAATGTATTCAAACATTTACAGAAGGGTAAATTATCCTTTTATTACTGAATATCATCAAGGAAAAGATAAGTGAACAAACACGATCTGTTAGAAAACCTCCTAACCTCCTTAATTAGTCTTCAATTGGCAACGGTACAAAATACTCAAAGCAAATTAATCATTTTAAACAATGACCCTCATTTATATTCATTTGCCTCTGAAACTCTACTCCGCTATTTTGCTGCTACATTTTATAAAGCCTAAAAAAAAAAGAACAACAAAAAAAAACCAAAAAACAACAAACCACTAAATAGGCAGCTCTGAAAATAGATTTATAAAACCCCCACTAATCACAGTGGGCACCACCCTGTAAGTAGCTGGCAGTGTATGGACTGAAGTCACTTTCATACTGCTTAAAAAGAACGTTTGGCAACAAAGTTCACCCCGGCAATTTGTAATATCATACTCTAATCTCTTGGGAAGTCTGCTGAAGAGCCGCCACTACCTGGGGTGTGATATACAGTCTCCGTGTCATGTCAAGCCAAAAGTCTAATCCTTACACGGCATTGGGATTAGTGATTGCCTCAAATTCTTTTCTGCTAAAATATATTTTATCAGTGCAATGCAAAGTACACTATATTCCAACTACAAGTCTCCAGTATACAGCCTTAGATAAAAATCACAAACCCCCCACGGAAATTTCGGGACAGCAGGGCTTCATACTCTTACCTTGAGGCAGTATAACCTGGGCTCAAATCTGCCCATGGACAGATCTGGATGGAGTCTGGTCTTCATTGCTGGCCACTAGAGATAGGAGAACATATTCGCAGGATTCCGGTCCATCGTTCAGGTCAGAAAAATTGGGACGGTTGGAGGACAACCCTGAGAATCTCTTTGCCTTCCGGCATTCCTGGTTCTTCTTTTAAAGAGCTGGGATGGCGCAATATCGTGTGTTCCACAAGAGTGTAATGATGACATTGTGCCTGTCCAGCTAATCGGAAGAAGAGCCGGGAGGCATGAAGATTCCAGAGGTCATAGATTACACAGGTCAACAAAAAAAAATTTTCAGGTGAAAAGGTTTTTGGAATGGACTTGGGGTAATTTGAGGGTGTTGAATTAAAAAATCCTATTACTTTTCTGAATTGGTTTTAGTTTTTAGATAATTTATTCATGAAAATAATGCACTCCCCTGTTGTGAATGTGCTAGAAATGAATTCTGAGCAGAAGCTCCCTCTGGTGGTTACAAACAGTACTGAACTATTCAATGAAGATTGGCGATCAGGTGTTACTGACTGGTCTTATATAAGGGAGGTTCCCTCCCATCAGGGTTGCCGGTGATCAATTGTTCTGGTCTTAACTTTTGTTCCTGGTTCACTTTGAAGCCTGCTGTTTCGTGCCTGCATCTTCTGCTAACAGATAAGACATTTTCTTCTTTTAGTTTTTTGTGCTTGCTTTTTGCATTTTGTCCTGCACTTCTGTGGGGGTCTGCCAGGTCCCCTGCGGGGGCTTGTGCTCCTCTCAGTTTAGTTCAGCCAGTTGTTTGTTCATTTGCCTTTTCTAGTTTTTTCTGTGGCTGCGGCTTAGTTTTGTTACACCAGAGAACTAATTTAAGTGGTAGAGGTCGTGTGATCTCAGGTGTTTTTGCAATTAGTGTGTTGGTATTTTTTTAGGGTTTTTTGGATTGCAGTAAGTGACCTTCCTATCCTTTTCTTTCTAGGAAGATTGGGCCCCAACGTTTGCTCATACTATTTTCTGTCTGTGTCTGTATTTCCTCTTGTCTAACCGCCATTACATGTTTGGGGGCTTCCTATGTTCTTTGGGGATCTGCTCCGGGGCAGATAGCTTTCCTCTTTCTATCTTTAGGTGAAGTTAGCTTCTCAGGCTGTGACGAGGCGTCTAGGACCAACGTAGGTACGCTACACGGCTGCCTTTAGTTGTGGTGGTTAGTCAGGGTACTGCAATCCAATAGATTCCAACCTCTCTGGTGTATTGCCTTTTTTGCCTGCTCTCCTCAGCTACCAAATCATAACACTCCCCCAATGTGACTTGAGTGTGATAAAAACTGGAGAAAGTTCGGAGAAGAGCTACCAGGATGGTGAGCGGACTGTAAACTATGTCCTACGAGGAACAGTTAAAGGATCTGGTAATCTTTAGCTTGCAACAAAGAAGGCAAAGAGGAGACTTAACAGCTGTCTACAAATATCTGAAGAGATGTCACAGTGTAGAGGGATCACCATTATTCTCATTTACACATGGAAACACGAGAAGCAATGGAATGAAACTGAAAGGGAGAAGACACAGATTAGATATTAGAAAAAACTTTTTGAAAGTGAGGGTGATCATTGACTGGAACAGGCTACCAAGAGAGGTGGTGAGTTCTCCTTCAATGGAAGTCTTCAACCAGAGGCTGAACAGACATCTGTCTGAGATGGTTTACTGAATGTTGCATTGAGCCGGGGGTTGGACACGATGACCCCGGAGGTCCCTTCCAACTCTAACATTCTATGATTCCATGATAACAAATACAATAGCTGTTGGTCTTTTGACTAACAATGTCTTAGATAATGAAATATCCCATCTTAATATTTTGTATTTCAACTTGTAGACTTACAATGCTATAAATGCAACTTTATGAAGTCAGAAATATACTGTAATTAATTAATTAATGGTTAAATATCTCAGAAACTAGAGCCAATCTGGCAAAACCTAAGTCATATTCTTAATCAGCACCATAAACTTAATATAAAACCGTTCACACATCGTTGGCACCAAAATCACTGTATACCAGTGTTATTCACCTGGCTGATAGACCGAGTCCTTTGAATTGATTCTCCCATCTCTAGTGGCAGCTACATAATGAACGGAGCAGTGGTTGTTCCAAGAGGCCATCACCGGAGCTGGTATGGGCTGATCAATGGGGGTACCGGGTGTTAGACCCCAACCAATCTGGATAACCCCTCAATTAGATAGTGGACAATCTGTTTTGTCCGACGTCTTATGGCTTAGGGCCCAGTTTGGTTCACAAAAATAGTGATGCATTACTCATTTGTTTTTTTTTTCGAGAGAGATGAGTAATTACTTTTTAATTATTGCTATGCTATATAATTACGCCACATGATATATTTATGTACTATTATTTTACCTTTATCAATTTTATATGTCTAACGCTCGGCCACTCTACCTATTTTAGAGGTGAATACTGATTTATAATATACGCATATCTGATGTTTTCCATGAACGCACATTTTAATGGAATTTTGTTGAATATTTAATACTTTAATAAAATTAAATTTCTAGTTCTCTTTGGAGTGGTTATTTATTCTTCATAGGTCTCCATACTTTCTTTGTGTTAACAGCTTTTCTTGTATGCCATATTGATGTTATATTATTTCTAGTACAAGTATATTTTGCATGACAGCACGGCAAACACCGCTTCTGATCGGCGGTGAAAAATCATCCCCACCGGTCAGAGAGACCTGCGGTTCCCATGCCGTCAAAAGACAGCGTGAGAGTTCAGCTGTGATCGGAGGTATAAAGTTTACTGGTGGCAGCTGATAGGACTACTGCTCCCATCATCCAACGCCTGCTGCTGCTAATAACAGCGAGAGCAGGAGAGGCAGATGGGAGGATTCATTAGCCACTCCTGCGCTGTAAAAAAATATATTTTTTTTAAAAACGGTGTGGGTTCCCCTGTATTTCTGATAACCAGCCAGGCAAAGCTCACAGCTGGGGGCTACAACCATAAGCTGTCAGCTTCAGCAAGGCTGGTTATCAAAAATAGTGGGGTCCCCAAGCCGTATTTTTTAATTAAATATATTTCAGTAACTCCCTGCTTTTATTATAGGACTTAAAAAAAAAGGAGTAAATTAAAAAAAATTAAAAAACAACTTTAAGTAACAATATATTTCCATTACATAAGCTACAGAAGAATGACAGTAAGTGACAAAGACAAATAAATAATATCTCACATACTATAAAAGCGATTGTTTTAAAATTTGGACCCAAAAATATGAGCCTGATATTCAGTTCTATGAGAAGAAGAAAAAAAAATCTAGTACAAAGCTTAGGGGGGAAAGTTGGTAGCTGCAGCCAAAGGCAAATTAGGTAGTCCAATTTTTTTTCACAAATACTCCTTGTTATTGTACATGTTGCATTATTAATGTCTCAAAGTGATTCCCTGCTAATCTCATAACCCCTTATAAAAAGGGAAAGCCTGCTGAAAACCATGGCAGTTAGAGGGGCACAACACACGGTATTAAAGCGCACAATGGCAGCCATTTGGAACGGTTTCAAGATTCACAGTATTAATCAGAAACTACACATTCACTCTGTGACATTTCGCTATGCTAAACATCCCACTGGATTCTTTCACTTCCATTATTAAAGAAAAACAATTTTCCCAGTTTCCTTGTGACATGTTTGTAAAATTGCAGCAAAAGCACACACACAAAAAGAAAATATGTACAAAACGAAACCTGCCAATACGACTCAAATGACACCAATAATAATAATAAATATTGTCACCTAATTCACTGGTAAAATTTGCATTACAGTTGAAACTTAAATAATGCAATTCTAGCAAAAAAAAAATGATTTGACTAATGGCTTAGAAGCAGGATACATACCGTTTTCAAAATAGATTACAATTTCAGTAGAATAAATAACGTTTCGCAGGAAAAAAAAAAAAGAACAACGAAACGCTTCAAATTAATATTATTAACAACTGGGAATGTGTTTTATCTCTGCCTTTATAGTTCCTACAGGTCCTTGTTTTTGTCCACAAAAAAAATTGTAAAAAATATATCTCAGAATATAGGCAAATTTGGGGCAAAAAAATAAAATAAATAAACAGAGGAAAAAAAAAACAAATTTTTCCAAAATAGCTTGTGTTAAACAGTCCTTCCTTTCAGCTACAAAAGTACAGTCATGGCCGAAAGTGTCAGCACTCAGCACCCTTGAAATTCTTTCAGAAAATGAAGTATTTCCCCCCGAAAATTATTGCAATTACACATGCTTTGTTACACACATTTTATTTCCATTGTGTGTACTGGAACAGCACAAAAGAAAACAGAGGAAAACAAGGCGAAATGGACATAATTTCACACAAATCCCCAAAATGGGATGGACAAAATTGTTAGCACCTTTCTAAACATGTGTGCCAACAACTTTGTTTCAACCATGTGATGCTCATTCAAACTCACCTGTGGAAAGGAACAGATGTGGGCAATATGAAAATCACACACCTGAAACCAGATAAATGGGGAGAAGTTAACGCAATTTTTGCATTGTGTGTCTGTGTGAGCTAAACTAAGCATGGAGAACAGAACGAGGAGAAGAGAACTGTCTGAGGACTTGAAAACCAAAATTGTTTAAAAATATCAACTTTCTCAAGGTTACAAGTCCATCTCCAGAGATCTTGATGTTACTTTGTTAACAGTGCGCAACAAAATCAAGAAGTTTATAAAACATGGAACTGTAGATAATCTCCTAGGACATGGATAGTAGAGAAAAATTGATGAAAAGTTGCAATACAGGAGAGTCTGAATGGTGAATAAGAAGCCCCAATCAAGTGCCATAGATATTCAAGCTGTCCTGCAGGCTCAAGGTGCATCAGTGTCAGCGCAAACTATCCGTCGATATTTGAGTGAATTGAAACAGGAGACCCAGGAGGACCCCACTGCTGACACAGTCAGAGACATAAAAAAGCTAGACATAACTTTGTCAAAATGTATGTAAGTAAGCCAAAATCCTTCTGGGAAAGTGGATTGTGGACAGATAAGACCTAGATAGAGCTTTTTGGAAAAGCATAGAATTCTACTGTTTACCAAAAACAGAATGAGGCTTATAAAGAAAAGAGCACAATACCTACAGTAAAATATGGTGGAAGTTCAGAGACGTTTTGGGGTTGTTTTGCTGCCTCTGGCACTGAGTGCCTTGACTGTGTGCAAAGCATCATGAAATCTGAAGATTACCAAAGGATTTTGGGTTGCAATGTAGTGTCCAGTGTCAGAAAGCTGGGTTTGTGTCCTAGGGCATGGGTCTCCCAGGAGGACAATGACTCCAAACATACTTCAAGAAGCCCCCAGAAATGGATGGAAACAAATCACTGGAGAGTTCTGAAGTGGCCAGCAATGAGTCCGGATATAATTCCCATTGAACTCCTGTGGACATATCTTAAAATTGCTGTTGGGAGAAGGCACCCTCCAAATAAAAGAGACCTGGAGCAGTTTGCAAAAGAACAGTGGTCCAAAATTCCTGCCGAGAAGTTGATAGTTGCAATAATTTTCTGGGAGAAAAAGGTCATATTTTGGAACAATTTCAAGGGTGCCAACACTTTTGGCCATCATTGTATTGCTTTGTTAAAAAATTGCAGTATACCTTATGGCTTATGAGCTACAGATAAAGAACAAAAAAATAAACTTAAGTTATAGTGCAAAAATACAGTATTGTAAAAAAAGTGAAATATTAGAAAAAAAATTGTCTGTTTGAAAAGTATAAGTCACTATTGCCTTTGCGCCAGTTTTTTTTGTCTAGTTTTGAATCTTGATTTTTGTTTGCACCCAATTCATTATTTTATTTTGCGCCTTTATTGAAGTCTATTTTATATGTTCTCACCTGTTTTAGTTTTGAGTTTTTTCAATATGTGGGCGAATTTTAGCAATTCTAGATGCTTTCAGCTGATTCTTTATGTGCCACTGTTTAAAAAGTTGCAATATTTAACACAACTTCGCTCCATTTCCCCCACTGGTTTGATTTTGACTAAGGCCATTTTTTGGGGGGGTAGGGTGGAGGTTACACAATTCTTTAATTATTTTACAAAATGTGCAACTTTTTCAACTGCAAGGTCTCCAAAACAGCTCAACATCGAAAAAATACCATTTGTATTTGCACCATGTGTACCGTTTTGAAGAATTTGACCAAAAAAAAGGCAACGAATACCACTAGACCAAAATAGGAAGAAAAAAAACACAAATGATGAATTGTGGGGCTTATGTATTGGGCATAGTTTATTGGAATACAAAACTCTAAAAATTCAATCTAAGACACGCATGTCAAACACATCCTCATAGAGTATCTGCAGGACAATAATTTCTGTTACGTCTCGGAATTTCTGTGCACGTGACCCGATCTCCTCTCTGTATACAGAGAACCAATTATACAAACACCAAGGAGAAAAGACGGATATTCTCTGTGTAATGCTGCCCCATAAAGGCAGAATATGAATCCAAGAATGTCAGACGGCAGCATTCTCCCCAATGCAATGCTAATTACAGCCCACACTGAAAATGTCTAAACAACTGGCAACAACTAGCAAAACACTGGGAGCAAATTATGGAGAAAACACAAACTTAATGGTTATTTGGTTCAGTGAATAAAATAAATAAATAAACTGGTCTCCTGCGGCATAAAACACCAAGAGCGAAGGAAGAGGAAGACAACGCTAAGTCCCTGGAAAACATTGGACTGAATTGGTGTAGGCTGCAGTCATTCGACTGACCTGTGCTACGAAACTCGCCGGGCAAAAATGTAACAGAAAAAATCAATATACCAGGGAAAAAAACCTAAAGTTTATCATAGGGTTAATGGCGTTTATGAGACTGGAAATAGGGGTTGTTTCTTCTAAAATCAGTGCCAGACTTGCTAATTGGTTATGAAATTGTGCATTTGTCTTTGAAGGCTGACTTGTAGATTTTTTCCTTTCAAGCTTCATCGTGTCATTCTTCATGTCGAGGGATAAGGAGGAATCATCTGTCTTTGACCTTGATGGAGGTAATTTTTGCCGATTTTCAATGACGTCAGCATCACTAATCACGACTTGCGGACTCGCATGTGGTTTAGCCACCTTATTGTCATCGGACCCATTCTCTGTTTCAGAGAGCAGTGACGGCACCTTGGGCTCCTTCTGCTTCTTGGCCTCTTCTGGCTCACACGAGGGCTCCGTCATGACCACCATTTCCCCGGCGGGCTGCTCCTCCTCGGTTTCCCCCTCTTCCTCCCGGCTCTCCCCCTCCGCCGAGCTGCAGACCCGAGGCTTCCGCGCTCTCTGCACTCTCGCGCCACAGCCCCACATCCAGCAGCGCAGCTGACACCCGGCCGGCCGCTGAGGTGAACTGATTGGTAATTGGTTATCTCTATTGATGCGCTAACGTTACATGAGCATGCTCGGGTGCGAACGAAGGTCTTCAGCGTGCTCGAAAAATATGTTCGAGTCCCCGCAGCTGCATTTCTCGTGACTGATCAACGGCCGCAACACATGCAGGGATTGCCTACCAAACAGGAAATCCTTGCATTTGTTGTGGCTGACAAAAAGCCGCGTGATATGCAGCCACGGGGACTCGAACAAATTTGGCTAGCACCTGAGCGTGCTAAGATGACACCTCATCACTAGTTATCTCCAATTTTGCAGCCCAGCTGAATAGTGATAAGTTGCACCATCAAACATGACCTATGTACAAGAGTGGCGGTATTTCTGAAAAAGAAATAGCCCCTTTTTTCTACTGTCAAATAGCCCCTTTAGGCCAAATTCCCAGGATGAGCTTTTGGTGCATTCTTGGTGCTGCGTATTTTAGCTGCGTCAAAACCGCAACGTTTTACAGTTCCAGCAAAGTTGATGTGATTTATAGAAATCTCACGTCCACTGTGCTTTTTTTACTCAGCTCCGATGCGTGTTTCAAATCGGCAGCATGTAAATTTTTCTTGCGGGGACCTTGAGTTTACTGTGCAGAATTTACCCATCGACTTGTATTAGATGTGAAAAATTTGCAGGTAAAAAGGCACATGCGCTTTTAGTGCATTTCCGCAGCAGAAACTCATCAAAAACGAATGTACTAAGCACGTAAGTATCTGTATCTAAAGTTTTGTTGAAGCCAAAAACTGGAAGTATCAAAAACAAAGCAGCTTTATATAAAACGTGACACACCAGAGACAAAAACTGCAGTGTCAAAAATGCGATAAAAACGCACGTAAAATAACAAGCTCAAAAATGCAAGGTTACGTGCCCACGATGAGCTTTAGTTGAGTTTTTGATGTTGCAAAATTTCTGCGCCTATTATGTAAATTGGGTTACTTGCGTTTTTTATTGCAGTTTTGTGTGCTGTTTTTTTAACATGCGTTTTTATCGCGCTTGCCATGCTTATATAAAGAGGCTTTGTTTTCGATACTTTCTTGTATTTGTCTTCAACAAAACTTTCTTGGTATACGTAGGTGCGGATTACATGCATTAAGACGCGTTTCGGCCGCAGTATCGAAAACTCACCAAAAGCTCATCGTGGGAACGTAGCCTTGAAGTCATACGGTTTCCAATGTAACACCATTTACAGAGCAATGTCCAAGTAGGAAGTGAAGTGTCAGAGCAGAAATCAACACTCTGAAAACGCTCTGTTATCCATGTGTGTCCCTCTCATTGTAGGATAAGAGGGGAGGTACATATGGCCCCGAATCTCAGCTTTTTCCGCCATTTTTTTTTCATTGTAAAGGTAATTTTTCCACGTGCATTCGGAAGTCATCCTTGTCTGTATCCTTTATTAGGACATATTAACCATCAACCCTTTAGGTCCACTATAATGCAGGAAAGCTGACAAGGGAAGCCATCTGACCTGTTTGACTGGAGCTTTTAAGGGATTTTCCAAGCTGCCAATAGCGGTGACCTTAGAATAGGCCATCATGATCATATCGGTGGAGGTCCGACACACGTCAGCTGTTTTCAGCTCCAGCAGTTGGAGATAAATAAGTAAATGGAGCTGCCCAGCACAGCTGTAATCATGGCGTAGAGCCCGCGCCCAGGTACTGCATATCAACCCCTAGTCAATGGTGATGGTAGTAGGTGCTAGTGATTGTGGACTGGACAGAAGTCATGCAAAAGACCACTGGGACCACCAGATTGGAGCAATGGGGTGAGTATTATTATTTTAATACATTTCCTAATTTAGATCCAGAAGAAATCTTGGACAACCCCTTTAAAGAATACTAAGACTGGAGCAAGCAATTGTTAATGCAGATACTTCGTTTACCCAAGGCCAGAAATGGATACACAAGGAAGACTATCAAAAACTGCAAGTGTGCCTTCAGTATAGATAGCACCTGCAACAGGCTTAATGAAGTATATACATATATACAGTCATGGCCGAAAGTGTTGGCACCCTTGAAATTGTTCCAGAAAGTTATTGCAATTACACGTTTTGTTATACACGTTTATTTCCTTTGTGTGTATTGGAACAACACAAAAAAAAAAGGCAAATTGGACATAATTTCACACAAAGCCCCAAAATGGGCCAGACAAAATTGTTGGCACTCTGAATGTAATATTTGGTTGCATACCCTTTGGAATAAATAACTACAATCAATCGCTTTCTATAACCATCAACACGCTTCTAAGGCTGTGTTTCCACCATCAGGAAACACAGCGCTTTGGACGGAGCGGAAAGTCCGCTCCGCCCAAAGCCGGGCCCCCTAGTGAACGCGCGGTGAATCCGGATGTGCTCATTGAACACATCCGGAATCACCGCAGCGCTACATAGCCCTGTGTTATTTCCCTTGCGGCGACGCAGCGGCGCCACAAGGGAATAGGACATGCTGCGATCTGAAAAGACGCGCAGCATGTCCGTTAACGCAGGTCTGCCGCCTGCGTGTTTTTAAGCATAGTGGAGACGGGATTTCTTGAAATCCCCTCCACTATGCTGTAACATCTGGACGCTGCGTGTTTGACGCTGCACCAGCGCACAGCGTCAAACACGCAGCATTTACTGAAGAAATCCGGATGGTGGAAACACACCCTTACATCTCTCACCTGTTTTTCTTTATTTCATGGTGTTGTTCCAATACACCCAAAGGAAATAAACATATAACAAAACGTGTGTAAGTGCAATAGTTTTCTGGGAGAAATACGTCATTTCTGGAACAATTTGAAGGGTGCCAACACTTTTGGCCATGACTGTACATATAAACCTACAAAAAGAAATAGCACAAAGCCACAGCGCCACGTATGGCATCCTACTTAAACAGGATGTAATCAGTGACAAAGTGTATCCCAAGCTACAAAAATACAACATTCACAATATGTAAATTATATATCAGACTCCTCGGATATCAGATTGATAACCACTTAGTGATTACCGTATGTTAAATGAGTAAATGGTTACATCAATAAAAAATAATGAAGCAGCAACAACTAAACGCGTTTCGGAACCTATTTTTTACTATGTGAATTGATGCAGAGTTAAATGAGTCTACTTATGGTATTTAGTATATGTATTTGCTGGTATTTTTGGTATTAAGCACTTTAGATATATATATTTTTTTTATATTCAGTATACGAATTAGAATTACGTAATTGTTCGGGTATTCATTATTTTTTTTAATCATGATTCTTGTTAATTTAAAGGGACCTTGTCAGAATGACTGTTCAACCTAAGTACCGCCACTTTGATATCATATTCTTTATGTATGCATCATGACACTGCCATATGAATTTGTCTGAAATGAAGGACATATCTAGTCTAGTGACATCATTTGCTGTGTATAAACCGGCTACATTGTACATTGTATATTTATACCTACCTAGGGCAGTGTAGTGTGCGTCCTAGGGACAGCCATCATGAAGCGGAGCCATCATAATTGTCTATATAGGGTGCCAACCTCCGCTGATAGGCAGAGATCCAGAAATTAGGACAATCATACAACAGTACTTTCCCGCTATACTTTCTATCTGGTTTGACTTTCCTTTCCCCTTTGACTCCCACTAGTCTCCTACTGCTTTGTTGTTGTATGTGGAGGAAGAGTCGCTGAGGAGCAACGGCGCCATTGTGGCATTATTAGGGTGCCAAACTCCGCTGTTTAGGCAGGTGTTCAGGAAAGGGTATCAAATAGGGCAAGTCAAAGGATCCAGGATTATCTATACTATCTTCACATTTTATTGTCAAGTGTGTGTCTTCTGTTGTTAGTCCCATTTTATTCAATTTCATTAATAAAAGGTAAATATTTTTTTATTTAGAGGTTTATATATGTGAGCTACTCTTTTGAGACCTCTTTCTTTCCTTGCCAAATAATTGTATTGGCACAGGTTACAACCCAAATAAAAGTATAAAAAAATACTCTTCAGGGAAAAGAAAAATAAAAAAAATGTTAACTAGACACGAGCAGTTTGATTTGCGGGATACATGACGTCGCGCCAGCCCCAGCTAATGAAAAGCCAAAAGGTTACAAATTCGCAGGTCGCCCGTCTAGGTTCCATTTGGATGCTGGACCCAAGTCTCACGAATAGATCCACTCATCTCTAACACTGATGCTTCTTCAAGTGTCTTCCGCTTGAAAAACAAGTTGGATTCATCATCTGCCTCCAAAAACAAACAAACAAAACAAACAAAAAAAAACATTGTGTGCACATACCCTCACACTGGCCAACCTTTCAAGCCAAGACAACCGATCAGAGGTATGAGAAATCATGCAATGAGGATCTGATCAATGCTGGTAGGAACAATCCTTTTAGGTCTCATTCGCATGACCACAGCTTGTAGCGCCCGTGTCCCTGCCTACTGCCAGGCAGGGACGTCGC
>VIAB01001278.1:118969-131299 GCA_009801035.1 Oophaga pumilio
ATATTTTAAGATATCGAGCAGTATCGCTCAACACTAGTGGACACATATGACTTTATAGGATCTGAAACACTACAAGAGCCCATATATCTGACCAATATGCAAATGGAGGCCCAGGTCCAAATATTGCACCGTGGATCATCCGACTATGACTGTGACATCTATGTATCAGCTCTGACAGCTAGATAAATTGAGAAATCATCAGTGCAGAAATGATACGAACATTATATTATTATGTGTAGATTCACTTTAAGGCATCGTATTATCTATGATTGGCGTTAGATTCTGATTTTAAAGCACTAACTTCCAGAAACATTTTTTTTCCACGCATGAGAAAAGTTTAATAAACTTTGGAGACAGGACATAAATTCTATGGGGTAGTAAGCACTATATTAGTAAGCAACTAAGGTGGCAAAATAAGGAACAGAATACATCTCCCTATATCCATTGCTTTTTTTTTGTAGAAAAACAGAAAAAATAAAAGTTTTATTTCCGCATGCTGTACATGCAGCCCCTTGCTTTCATGGTTCAGGTCACTTTGTATAAGCGTCCAACAGCTGCCACTTCTCTTTTATTAACCGTAATCTATGAACTGGTGAAAACACACTATTAAAATAATTCAGGTGAAGGAAGAACACTATTGAGTTAAGCTTCCTATCACAAAGAAAAACATTTAGGAATAATCTTGATTAAGCTGCAAGTAATTACTTACACGGTGCTTAATACCATTTAGTCTATAATTTGTGTTTTGTCCCCTTGTACTATTGTTTAAAAATCCAAGAAACAAGAAAGACACAGCAGCGTTCTTTTCTACACGAGTACATTCAGAGTAATGGAAGACATACTATTAGAAAGAAACTGGTTTTTGATACATTGCCCAATTTATTTAAAAAAATAAATAAAATAAAACAATTGATGTTTAGAGTGGTTGAAGATTATTTGGAAACTTTATCATTGACTTAAATGCAAGAAGTCACTTGCACCATAGCTGTCGGATGAAGTGTCCTTTCCGATCAGCCAGTTAATATTCGACATGTTCTGTTCATTAAAGTGTTTGCCTAAGGCCGGGATTGCATCACGTTTCAGCCATATGTTTGTTGGGGTTTTGTATGAACCTACAAAAAACTTAAGTGATGGATTCAAAAACTAATTTAAATTATTTCATAAAATCTAAAAGTTGCAATTTTTAGATTCCATTTGATCATTTTTTTCAGCTAGATCTGTAAGGGTTCATCAGGTGAGGTGGACCTGCTAAGCCTATGATCCAGGTGGGCACACGGACCCTGGGAGATGGTGCAATTTTCAGAGGACACAAGGAATTGTGGGGACTAGTACTAACTGGAAACTCAGGAGCAGATGGGACAGATGGAGGGGAACCCAGCAGGGATGGGTGCTGGTTGAAACACAATAGTACAGATAATAAAACATACCAAACAAGAGACACTAATGTCTTAATCCCAAGACACAGGTGTGTGTGTGTGTCAACTGACCTTAAATAGGTCTATATTTTGTTTCGGTAACTGAGGAGAAATAGCAAAAAATAGCAACAGCGGTAATACACCAGAGAGGCTGGAACCGATTGGATTGCAGTAACCTGAACTAACCACACAACTAGAGGTAGCCGTGGAGCGTTCCTACGTTGATCCTAGACGCCTCGCCACAGCCTAAGAGATAACTACACCTAAAGGCAGAAAGAGGAAAGATATTTGCCCCGGAGCAGATCCCCAAAGAAAATAGGAAGCCCCCAAACATGTAATGGCGGTTAGACAAGAGGAAATACAGACAGAAAATAGAATGAGCAAACGCTGGGGCCCAATCTGTCTAGACAGAAAAGTACAGGAAAGAATTCGGACTGCAATCCAACAAAACCCTAACAAAAAATACCAACACTTCTGATTGCCAAAAAACCTGAGATCACACGATCTCATCCACCTAAATCAGATCTCTGGTGTAACAAAACGCTATTCAGCAAATAAAAAGTAACAAAAGAGCAAAGCAAAAGTGCAGACACAAACGGAGCACATTTGCAGCGCCAGACCCCCAAAAGGGGACAGGCTGCAGTCAACTGCAGGCAGCAAACCAGCAGAGAAAATCAAACAGAGAAAAAAAACAGCAAACACTTATCTGAAGGAGAGCAGGAAACTAGCAGTGCTTCAAGCAAGACCAGAAGGAACAACTGATAACCGGCAAGGCTGCTGGGAACTCAGGCCACTTATATCCTACCATTCAGCGCCAGCTGAAGGCCATTCAGTAATCAGTTCATTACCCTCAGCAACCACCGGAGGGAGCCCCAGCTCAGAAGCCGACTCCAGCATATTCACAACAGGTCTAGGGAGATGATGTCATAAATCCATGCCAAGCAACCTGCAAAACCTGATGTGCAGCACAACACAGGGCAGTGGAGCAGCAAAGGGTTCAGGTGTCAGGAATGACTAGTAAGTGATGGGTGGGACTGGTCATTCCCATCCTCCAATCCATTAGGAACAGCAGCAGAGTTAAAAGGGAAGCTGACTTGCTCATAACTGTCTGTGTATAGAGGTGGAAACATCTGTAGGAGCTAGAGAGACCTTCTACTTCTGGTCAGACTTGTATGGTGAAGAATCTTGTGAGGGTGAGCCCTGTAAAACTGGAGGGACTATTTTGTTTTGTCTTATGCCGAACGGTCATTTATCTGTTTTGCTGGAAAAGATTTCTGAACTTTAATAATTTTACCTGCTTGGACAAAAAAAATGCATACCTGTGTGAATGCTGCCTAACGCCTACCTGAGCAAATGTCTACAGCAGGGACACTCATCCAACTGGTAACACCCAGCTGTCATTTTATTCATACATTTTAGAGGAGGTTTAACAGGCGAATGTCCAGAGCTACTGTATATTCCAATATCCGATATTGTTCTGATATTAACAGCTATTGTATATGGGGCGTCAGCAGGACGACTGTGGGAGGAGACATCAATTGCATATGTCCGATTTCAGACTGCCGATCGTGTTCTTCTCCCAGAGATACTACTGGCTGACATATCAGGCGGCATTCTCACATAGGAGTGCTCAGCTCCAGTGAGCTACCAATCAAGTTAAAGAGGTTGGTGCTGGGTAGTAAAACAACCTTGGGAGGCTGTAGCTTGTTAAGTGCTTTGGCACACCAAAAGCACTTAACACCTCATTAGCATATTAATAAAAATGCCAACTACTCGCGATTGCAGCAACAGATAGAAGATGTAAAAGTGTCCATGGATTTCTATTTCAAAAACCTGAATGCCCATACATGCTTTTTTTTGGGAGGGGTGGGTTGATCTTTCCGAAAGGTACACTTTAACAATCCAATAATTCAATACTGTTAACAGAATTGCAATGCAATGGCAGCACGTACATCATAAAAAGGCTCCAATTACTAAAGTAATACTATAATATTGGCATTTTAACAAATCCCTAAAATATTACTAAAGGTTCACTGAAGGTGAGGGTACTTAATCCGGAGGAACCATTGCAGGTGTAAACCCTCCTTTATTCAATGTTTCTCTATAGCATTTCTAATGTATCTTTAATGGGATATTTAAACCATGCTGCTTAATACTGTGGCAGCTGGAAGGAAAAAAAAAAAGGAATGTATTTCATCCAGTGGGCGTCTGTTGTAGATCTGTGTGTAGGTGAGCCAGGGAACATGGATTGTGCGAGGCCGATCACTCCGTAAGTAGAGAATACCAGCTTCTCTCCCATCTACATACATGGAGTTCTCAGAAAGCACTTTATTGCTCAAGACTATGTCATCAGAAAAAAATGTTAACTGTGGGAAAGAAAATGTATAGATGGTCCTCTTGATAGAGTTAATTATAAGCGTCTCAGACAGCAGGCTTCAGGTTTTACTTAATAGAGGAATAAAAGCCACCGATCCGGCAGGGGTATTTTGTTTCAAAGAAAGAAGAAAAAAAAAATAGTGTGTAGGTGGGCAAACTATACTTGTCTGCGGCTAACCATAGTGTTTACTGATTGTACCAGTTAAACCTTTTATTCTTTTGCAATCTTAGAAAATGACTGATGCACCAGACCTTTCTTTCTAGCACCCAATCAATGTTTTTATGGTATTTTTTTAATGCATTTATAAACATAATTTTGATTTACCCAGCACTTGGATATAATTAGGGTTTAAAAAAAAATAATATCCTAATATAATTATAATGACACAATAATGTTATCCTATTTTTATTACAAGGTCTTTTCAGGCGGATTCCGCGCCACAAAAAATGAACGCAATGTCAAAACAACATTGTTGTACATGTTCTGTTTTAGGTCACTTCTTTTAACCGCTTCAGGGTTCGGAAACTTTGAAGTGATTAAAAGAACATCTTCATTCATCAGGAAGCCGCCTGCTGTATATACTCGAAAGTATAGCGGAAAGACGCTGAGTGCTTCAAGAAAATAGCCGCCGGCGTTTTCCAGAAGGATTTTCGTAGGGCTGTTCACATGTCTTTTTTTTGCTGAATGTGTCCCCTTCAAATCAATGAGTCCATTTTTTTTACTGTTTAATGTTTAGGAAAAACTTTGAAATTTTAATGCCACCACCAGGTTTCACTGTAGGCACCATGCATTTTTCTCAATTCACTTTTCTAAATGAATGGTGCCTACAGTGAAACATGGTGGTGGCAGTATGAGCGCTGCTGGTGTCGGGGGACTACATTTCATTGACGGCATCATGAATTCACAGATGTACTGCTCTATACTGAAAGAAAAGATGGTGCCATCACTCTGTGCCCTTGGTAGACATTCATTTTTTTCAAAGTGCATGGTGCCTACAGTGAAACAAGGTGGTGGCAGTGTCCTTATGTGGGGCTGCATGTGCGCTGCTGGTCTAGGGGAGCTACATTTCATTGATGGAATCATGAATTCACAGATGTCGTTCTCTATAGTGAAAGAGAATACTGTATAACACCATCAATACGTGCCCTTGGTAGTCGTGCACGTTTCCAACAGGACAATGATCCTAAATACCCAAAACACACATCTAAGGTCACAGTTGCATTTCTGAAAAAAAAAAAACAGGGTCAAAGTCATTTAGTGGCCAAGTGTCTTCTGATCTGAACCAAACCGAACACCTATAGGGAATTCTGAAGAGACAAGTTGTCATCACTCTCCATCCAACATCCAGGCTCTAAACGAGGTAATTTTTGAATAATAATATTCAAATAATTGCAATATGTTGCCAAATTGTTCATTCCATGCTAAGAATACTTGATGCCGTCCTTAAAAATAAAGGAGTTCATACAAAATACATGTAGTTTTTGATGTGGGGTGTACACTTTTTGCATCAACTAATTTGAGTAAAACTGTACATTTTATAATGAAAGTTATATTATTTTCTTACTTTCAGGTTATGGAATAAAAAAATTCTATGAACTCAGACTTGTCAAAATTTTGGAAATTGTTCTTGTATTCAGTGAGATATTGAATAAAATCTTACTTTTCAAAGTGTGTTTACTCATTTATAGGGAGCACTATACAAGGATTTACATACATGGGGTGACATAAGTATTGAACACGTCATGAATTTTCTAAGTACCGTAAATATATTTCTAAAGGTGCTATTGACATGAAATTGTTACCAGATGTTATTAAAACCTCATCCAATCCACATAGAAAAAGAAATCAATCTATAGACATCCATAAATTAAGTTACGTATAATAATGAGAAATGACACAGGGATAAAGTATTGAACACATGAAGAAAGAGAGGTGCAAAAAGCCATGGAAAATCATGACACCAGCTGAAATCTATCAGTAATTAGAAAGCAATCCAGCCACTTAGTAAAAAATAATATCAACTGGTTCAATTCATGGTCTATAAAAAGGTGTCTTGTTAGCAACGTGCCACACAACCTGTGAGCTTTCTCAAAACCTTCACAACCTTATTGTTGGCATTGGTTACAGAAGAAATTCTACACTACTGAAGGTTCCAGTGAGCACTATTGGAACCATAATTCGGAAGTGGAAAGAACATAATTTCACCATAAACCGGCCATGACCTGGTGCTCAGCGCATGCTTTCAGACAAAGTAGTGTGAATAATTATCAGAAGAGTTGTCCAGGAGCCAAGGATCACCTTTGGAGAGCTACAGACAGATCTGAAATCAGCAGGTACAATTGTTTCAAAGAAAACAATAAGTAATGCACTTATCATCCATGGCCTGTGTGCACACTCACCATGGAAGTTTCCATTGTTGAGCAAAAAACATGTTTAAAACATTTAAAGTTTGTTCAACAGCATTTAGACAAGCCTGTGAAATACTGGGAGGATATAGGCTGGTCAGATGAGACCAAAATTGAACTCTTTGGATGCCATAATTGACTCCATGTTTGGGGGTCAAAAGACACTGTATATCTCCCCAAAAACACAATAAAACTGTGAAATTTGAAGATGGGAACATCATGGAGTGGGGCTGTTTAGCATATGGCACTGACAAACATCATATGATGGAAGGAAGGATGAATGGACAAATGTACCACGACATTCTAGATAAAAATCTGCTTCCATCTACCAGCATAATGAAGATGAAACGAGGGTGGACATTTCAGCAGGACAATGATTCCAAACACACAACCAAGGAAACACTCAATTGGTTTTAGAGAAAGTAAATAAAAGCTGCTAGAATGACCCAGCCAATCACCTGACCCGAATCCAATAGAACATTTATTAAAGAAACTAAAGCTCCGAGTTCATAGAAGGCGCCCACAGAACCTTCAGGATGTGAAGAGCGTTTGTGTGGAAGAATGGGCCAAATTCACACCTGAGCAATGCATGCAACTAGTTTCTCATTACAAGAGGCATCCTGAAGTTGTCATCACCAACAAAGGCTTTTGTACAAAGTATTAAAGGGATTGTTCACTACTAGGACTACCCTTTCTTAAACTAAATGTTCTGCCCCGATAAAATAATAAAGTCTGAACATGAAGAGGAAGTCAGAGATCAGCTGTAGCCTGGACTTCCTCTGCATGGTCAGTTTGTCAGAGGGCGAAGACAGTGACGCCAGTGCTGATTGGGCGCCGGGCATCACGTGTCATTCCACCGCATCACAGCCCTGGGACCGCGAGTGCCGACACTACGGAAACGGAGGAAGCACAGGAGGTGAGTACAGGCTTAATTATTTTTTCGAGGCATAACATTTAGTTTAAGAAGAAGTAGTCCTAGTAGTAATTTCAGTTCAATACTCTTTGCCTGTGTCATTTCTCATTATTACACAACTTAAATTTATGGACATCTATGGTTTGATTTCTTTGCCTGTGCAGATAATAAATAATAATAATAATTTTATTTCTATAGCGCCAACATATTCCGCAGCACTTTACATTATAGAGGGGACTTGTACAGACAATAGACATTACAGCATAAGAATAAACACAGATCAAAGTAGATACCAAGAGGAATGAGGGCCCTGCTCGCAAGCTTACAGTCTATGAGGAAAGAGGGGAGACACGAAAGGTGGATGCTAACAATTGCTTTCAATGTTCCAGAATGCTGTAGATAAGCCCCTGATGGCAGTGGCCACAGCTTATATACGAAAAATGGGGTGACAGATTCCCTTTAACATATCTAGCAATGAGTGAGGATGATAAAAACAAAAAAGGAATAACACAATAGAGGAGGTGTTGTGAAATCTGATGAAATGTACATTTGCCCTTGAATAAAGGAGAAACAAGAAGCAACAGAAAAACAAAAAAAATCGTACACACCATCCATAACATGCATACAAAACCGTGCAATGGGGGGGGGAAGGTCACGCAGATACAGCGCTGCCTCCTATTTATTTGTGCAATAATCTAAGCATCAAACACATAATTAACTATTGTACAGAAAAAAATATATAAAAGTTTAAAAGGGAATTTATACTCTGTAAGGCTCAAGGTTTCGGCCCCTGCCAGCAGATGTTGACTAAACAAGTGACCTTGTATAGATCAGTCTCCTCGCTGAGCAATGCAGATTACAATCATTATGTATAAAAAAAAAATCCATTTTATCATTTAACGTATGACATATCTCGCATTCGTAATACCTTCTTGCTCCATTAATTGTGGTATTCGGGTATTATTCATTGACTGATAAAATAATGACAGGAATCAAGGTGCGGAGGTACAAATTAAAAAAAAAAAAACTAAGCGCAAATACAACTATAAGTATATTAAAATTTTAGCTATTTAAATTTTCAGCTAAAATTCTATGTAAATAATTTTCTGCCCAGAAAAGACAAAAGTACCACTCTCGGAATGATTGTGCCACAATATAATTGTTATTGTACGTCTGAAATTCTAAAATCTAAACATGTAGAATCTATTTTATCTACATGACTCTGCCGCTTTGGGGTCGTTTGCAATGAACTATGACATTTTATACTAATTAGTAAAAACTTGGTAAGGCTATGCATGTGCACATGGAGTTTATACTCCAAAACCTGAAACTAAACCTGAAAGGGAGAAGATACAGATTAGATATTAGAAAAAAAATTTTGACAGTGAAGGTGATCAATGAGTGAAACAGACTGCCCCGATAGGTGGTAAGTTCTCCTTCAATGGAAGTCTTCAACCAGAGGCCGGACAGACATCTGTCTGAGATGGTTTAGTGAATCCTGCAGTGAACAGGGGGTTGGACACGATGACCCTCGAAGGTTCCTTCCAACTCGTAACATTCTATGATTCTATGATAACAAAATCCTAAACAAAACTATTTTTATTAAAGGGTTGTCCGAGACTTTAACATTGATGGCTTATCCTTATGACAGGTCATCAATGTGTGATCGGTGGGGGTGAGAAACCAGCACCCCCACAGATCAGATATTCTTGGTGTCGACAGCGGCCACAACTGCTGAGTCACGGAGCTGCACAGCTCCGTCGATGGAATAGTGGCCACCGCTGGGTACTGCACTACAGGTACAGTTTCTAGCCCTTCATTGAACAGCTGATCAGCGGAGGTGCCATGTGTTGCATCCCCATCAATCAGACATTGATGACCTAAACTAAGCATAGGCCATCAATGTTAAATTCTTGGACAACCCGTCATGATCCAGTCCAGGGTTTGTTTTCTGCTATCCTCTCCCTGGACTGGTCATGCGGGGTTAATCCCCTCTGCCTCATTTTGGATCTGTTTTTGCTATTTCAGTTCGCTGCGGCCTGCAGGTGACGTCAGTGATGTTCATGCTTTCAGGCTAGAGCAGCTGACCTGTATACCCTAGTGATCCTTCTGCCTCTGACTTCCTGTATAAGTGTCTGACCCGTTCCCTATCCCTCACTTTATGTATGTTTGGTGGTTTCCCTACAGTGTATGACTCGGCTTGAACTCTGAACACCGCCTCCTGTTTTTCTGTCTCTGATACCATGTTACCGACTGGCTTTTGACTCTGTGGCTTGTACCCTGACTCCCCTTTCCATCTCATATTTTGCATACCGCGTTCCAGTCTGGCTCTGACCACGTGCATTGCTGTGACCTCTGTTACTTCGTCTTCCTGTTTGTTGCTGAGCCGGCCTGTCTGACTACTCTGCCACCTCCTAGTGGCGGCCTGCACGTCTGCACTGTGGTGCTACATGGTGAGTGCAGCCCTTTTTCTCTTACCAGCAACCCTTTTAATTTCTATAGGAAATTTACTGTTGTTCACAAGAGAAATTTCTTTAAGTGTTTTTTTTTTGCAGCCATTTGATTGGACAGTACCTAGTTTGGAACATTTTCCATCCGGAGACGCTTCAAAAGAACTGAAGTGCACTTTCCTTCTACCACTAGGCATTTTTGGTCTATCTCTTTCAAGAAACCCAAGTCTTCAATAATAATATTCTGCCGATAAGATGAAGGGCACATAACAACGGTACAATAAACAACTTATAGAGCTCCTCCTTAGCTAAAATTAAAAAAAAAAAAATCAAAAACTCCCTCAGCCAAGATGGATGTTCTATAACCCGAACATGGAGAACAAAAAGTTACAAGGGGTAACCAGTTTTCGCATCAAAAACAGAGTTCATAAAAAGCGCTAGTTTCATCAGTTCGGTTCGCGAGGGCGCCGCATTCTCTTTGATGTGAAATAAAAATAAAAAATTACAAACATAATGATTGTTCTTAATATCTGTGCCTTAGCGAGTTCAGTACGTCTGTCCCTTTCAATGAGCGCAATATTTTAAGCTGAGTGACAACATTTATAATTGTTACAGAACCAACGGGAGACTGAATGAATAAATGGTACGAAAACATCAAGCCATTCCACCTGTAAACTAAACATGACTACCACTCAAGAGACAAATCTGGTAATTAAATGCGTGATTACCTGTATTTTAATGTGAATAGAAAGCTTGAGTAACTAACAATGATTCTGGTTTCAGTAAAATAGCTTCATAGAGCTCTCTCTTTAGACGCACAATGCACTACGAGAGCAAAACATTAACTCTCAAAAAGGCTGACGGCTCCGTTTAGCTCTTTGGCACAATTCAAGTGACAGGTTATAAAAGAGGAGAAAAAAAAAGGACAAAACACTGAGAAAAGAAAAGTTATTGTCTTTGTGAGATTAATCCAAACACACGGCAATAAGACAAGTTAACAGATTACACGTACTGAAATAAAGAGATACATAAAAACTAAGCCTGAAAGGAGCTCAATAGAATGTCACCTCTTTGGGGTCCATTGTAGTAAGGAAGATTTACGTCTGCGTTGGGTTCGTTGTGTACCCATAAATGTAAGAGTGAAGATTTATGTCTGCGTTGGGTTCGTCGTGTACCCATAAATATCAGAGTGAAGATTTATGTCTGCGTTGGGTTAGTCGTGTACCCATAAATATAAGAGTGACAAGGCGATGACTTAAAAGGGAAACAGTCACCAAGAAAATGCAGTCCAGGCACCATGAGATTGAGCAGAGTAAATTGACTTATAGTTTTGTATTAAAAGATTCAGTATAACCTGTATTTTCATCATTTAAACATCTGCTTTTCCTGGGATTTTTGGTGACGGTCAGAGATTGGGCCATTTTTCTATAACCTAACCCTGATTTACTTTTCTGCACAACTTTATCCTTGACCTGTCTGGTGTGTTCCTTGGTTTTCATGATGCTATTTGATCCCTAATTTTCTCAAACAAACCTCTGAGGCCTTCACAGAACAGCTGTAGTTATACTGAGAATGAATTACATTCAATTTACATATTATGTGACTTCTGGAGGCAATTGATTTTATTTAGGAGTATTGGGGGGGGCTGAATACAAATGCACGTCACAATTTTCAGATATCTACTTTTAAAACAATTGGAAAACTATTTAAAATTTCATTTACAGGTCACAAATATTTGCTACTTAGTGTTGGCATATCACGTAAAATCCCAATAAAGTACATGAAAGTAGGTGTAAATTTTCAAAATTGTGTAAATGTTCAAGGAGTATGCATACTTTTTCAAGGCACTGATATACAGTATATTTTTTTTTTAGTATGGTGGTTAGTGATGCTTACAAACAAGCAATCCCTGCACATGTTGAGGCTGTCAAACAGCAGCGAGACATGCAGCCAACAGGGACTTGAACATACTTTTCGAGCACGCCTAAGTCACTCGGTTAGCACCCGAGCATGCTCAGATAACACCTTATCCCAGCACGCTCGCTTATCAATAATGGTGGTATATAAAATTGAAAAATAGCTTTTTAGGTTTCATCATGTGGTATAGATGACACGTTGACTATATTCTATGAGTAAGGCTTTTGCGTCATCTAAGGGTAGGTGAACACATCTTTTTCAGGCGGATTGGGCCTGAAAAGAAGCTTTAATAAAAATACTAAATAATAAATTACTTAAAAAAAATACTAAAAATAATGCACATATCCACGGCAATGCCAAAACGTATTGTTATTCCTGTTTTCAGTCAGTTTGAGCTACTTTTAACAGGTTTAGGCTTGAAAAGACATTAAGCAGCTAAAAGAAGTGACCTCCACCATTCTTCAGGCCAAAAATGCCAAAATGCATGCGGCAAAGACACCATGAAAAAAACAAATTGACAAAGAAAAAAAAAAAAGACACTTTAGGGAAAACACTTTTGACACTTGCTTTATAACCACAGCAGATACGCCCGCATCCATAAAACCCTGTTTGCTCCTACCCTAAGGAGTAAAGAGCCCGGATTAGAGCTAGCTCTGGACCCGGCAGATACAGCATGGTGTCAGATCTATATGGCAAAAGCGCTGTCAGCTCACAATTTCTGCACAACTTGGAAGCCCCAAGACAGGGAAATTACATATACATACACAAACGCCCAGCATCCAGGGAGTTGCAGATAAATTTAAATCTTTTAATTAAAAAAAAATTTTTAAAAAATGTTTAAATTTAAAAATTT
>VIAB01001278.1:170172-180378 GCA_009801035.1 Oophaga pumilio
AAAAAAAAAAAAAAAAATCTAGATCCTGTCTCTCATGGAACAGATAATCAGGAGATTAACCTTTTACAGACTTGGTGTAATGCGCCTTTTCCTAACACTATAAACACTTTTTTTTTTTTTTCTACCTTTTTTTAGGTTTTTCGTAGACCTATATGTCACCAGAGACCACCACTTTCTCACCATCAATTGTAATAGTAAAACGTCTTCTGAGGTCTGGCTTATTGATTGTAGCTCCACTTTCAAGCCCCCCGTCCTGGTGCAGACAAGACTGCCTGGAGTTATTTATCACGTGGAGCACAAGAATGGCTTTCTCTATATACTCACAACATATGGAGAACCGGCAGAGTACAAGGTAATTTCTATCTGCAAAACAGGTCAGCGGTATAGCAAAATAATTCTGAAAGGCGCTATATGCAGGTTATGATGGGGATATATTTGGGGTCACTGATGATGATGATGAATACATTGGGGGAAGAACAACCACAGGGGTATGATGAATCATCTATATTACACATGTACAAAAGCGAAGAAAACAGTTGAAGGAATTGCTCTGTATATATACAATTGTCACTGTTGCTATGTCTGGACATCTAACCTCAGACATCTCCATTTACGTTGCAGCTAATGAAGTCTCCGCTACACAGTGGTATACAGCACTGGATGCCCATATACGAGTTACCTGCAGAATCCCGGCTGTTGGACATGGAGCTGTTGGAGGATCATTGCGTCATGTTCCTAAGACAGAACAATGAGCTGCACTTAGCCGTGATTTCCCTCTCTGGAGAGAAGATTCCTCACTCTGTAAAGGTGCATTCTCTCCTATAACCAGGTCAGATTACCAGTGCACGTAGCAGGATGCAGCAAACCCCCCCATGGTAAATGCCGGGGCAGCATGGGTGCAAAATACTGATGGAGCAACCACTCACAAACCTTCCAATTCATAGAGGGGGTGGCTGTGTAGTGTTGGGCATGCACACAGATGGAGCTTGCATAGGGCGCCAGTGACACAGATGCAGTGTCCGGCTTACATCCTATTGATGACTCCCATACTATTATATCAGGCGGGCGGTCCAGCACTATATAAGTGCACCACACAAGACAGACCCCAGTTCACCCAACCAACACTAAAGGGCATGGCTGCATCCTGCATAAAAATGTGCAATAAAAATATGAAAATTGATGTATAAAACACATGAAATATTGGTCAATATTTTGGCCAAAATACGCAAGCTTGCAACGCAGGCAAGGGTCCTCATACTTGCGAGTCCTACCACTAAAATACGTTGTATTCAGGACTTTTCAGCTGGTTCTGGACATTCTGAGCTTTGTATTAGGATAAACACTTGGAAGGTGCATGTTGGGATCTATTGACTTTTACATTTTAGCATAAACCTATACCTGTCTCTTCACACAAGGCCAAAGAAGCACATGATGTTGCCATCACCATCCTTCTCAACCTTTTAAAACTACTTTTGGTGCACGTATTTGTCTGTTTACAGGGACTGTCCTGATAATCCTGTTGTGCAACTTGTCATCCATGTTTTGTTTTTGTTATTTATTTTTTTTTTTTTTTAATGGGCAGTTCCTTTCTATTGACATTCTGCCAGAACTCGGTGCAGTAACTTCCTTTTTCCTATAGGTCATTGCCCAGTAGCTTCGTCACCTGAAACTGAAAGCCTTTTTGTTATGTCTGTAATTCAGTTTGACAGACAGAAGATCAGAGACAAAGGGATGTAGTGTGGGGTGGGGCGCTGATATTAATGGGCAGTTTGGGGGCAACTAATTGATCCTCTGCCTGCACAGAGCTTCTATATTGCTGGTGTAGGCTTCTGATCTGACTCTAAGTGATGTGGCCACCACTCATGGTCTTGGCTGACACCTCTTGGACCTGGAGGGGAGGCACAATGTTAAGTATCACTTGTTTCTTTCTTTTATAAAGATCTGTTCACAACAGCAACTTTTTAAAAAGTCCTAAAATGCACCTATCCCACACAGAGGCATAGTTGTTTGGTGCTGAGATTATGTTGCTATATCTGCTTTCTACCGTAGCAGCTAAGAACTCTGGTCTTGGCCATATAACTTCTTAGATGCTGTGGTCGACAGTGCAGCACCCAAGGTGTTTTGTAAGTTTAGTAGTGAAAGGTGTTTAAAAAAAAAAAAAATTATATGTATATATATATTAATCTTTATCATCCCTCAAAAAAAGTAAATTAACAAGTGGCCAAAAAGTCATGAATTCCACCACAGTGCCTATACAATGTTTGTGTCCTCGATCAAAAAAACTGAGCTTCTGTAAAGAGACATTAATCTATCTATCTATGTCGCCTCTTGGAACAACAGATGAGCGTTCTACGAAAAGATGCCCCAGGATTGCTGATTTGATGGGAAATACACGTATTTATTAGCTCAGATGTGCTTGTAGAGGTGACAGGTTTTCTCGATTCACTGTGTGATGCATTATTTATCCTATGGTGGTGCTGCAGGGAAATTAGACCCCTCCTACTGGACTCCTCCACAGGTTACAGTGGATCTTTGGTTGTCCCAGCTTCTGCTTACCCTGTGCTCAGCGTCATGCCAGGATCATCAACCTCCAACCAATCTTACCTTCACTGCCACCAAAACCTAACATGCATAAAACACTTGTGGTTTCTATAATTGACCATTGATTCTTCTCTTACACAAGTCATTATGTCATTACTGTCATTTTCTTTAAAAAAAATTAAAATAAAATCACCTTGATTATTCCAGGTAAATGCATTCACCACTGCAACATCTGCACCCCATGTATATACTGGCTTTTCATCTTTCTCTTTTTTTGGCTGCTTCTTGCTAAAAAATGTTTCCTCTTTCCTAAAAAAAAAACAATTTTTGATTAGTTTCTATTTGCAATGGTGCATTTATTTTCTTTTGTTTTTTTTTATATCTGTTCTCAAATAGTTATATTTGAAGAATAGACGTTTTTGGCTTTTCAGCAGCTTGCAGAGAATGAATACTGATTTTTTTTTTTTTTCTATTTTATTCTTTTTTTTTTTTCTCCCCTCCCCCTCCTTCCTTGAGAATCTTACACATAATAGCTACAAACCTCCAAGTGTACATGTGCCAAGAAAAAGGATTATTGTGTTATTCAATGGTTTTTCTTCAGCTCTCCGATCCAAGGCACCAATTTCAAGTGACTAAATGCTAAAGAGCCTAACCTGTAGCACGAGATCGCTAGCTGGAATCAAACTGGCTAGATTACAAGAGCGACTCGGCCAGGGCGTATAATCAGAGACGGAGCAGGGGGAAATAATAGGACTGAATAGAATTGCTTGCTGAATATAATGTTATTTTAACAGGAATGGATTATTTTCAGAAGCCACTTTTTTTTTCTTTTCTTTACCCCCTAAAAGCATTACTTTGCTCAAGAATCATAGTCGTTGACGGTAAATTAGCGTTCCAAGAATTTCTCATTCCTTTTTTTTTTTTTTTTTTGCGCGAGGTGCAGAATAATCCGGGGGCCACCTGAAACAAATATCTGTTCTTCTGTGGCTACACAAATGTTAAGAAAGGAAATAAAAATAAAGGGCAACTCCACTTATACAGTAAAACTGTATTCTGGTTGTGGTTTGCTGTCTTTAGTATATGTAATATTTTAGTAATTTTAAGTTTGTTTTTTTTTTTTTTTTTTTAAACCAAACACGCCATATGGTTTATGGTTCCAAAGATGGTTTTGTTTTTTTTTTTTGTTTTGTTTTTTTTTATGGCCTTTGCCAAAGGGTCGTTATTTACAAGCTAATAATACAGCCTAAAGACACGCCCCAGAGCTGCATAAGGGCATGCCCCCAAGGATCCCTTGCACATCGCCCCCTTGGAAAAGCCCATAAAGATTACCACAAATTAAAAAAGTCCATAAGTCTAGATCCATTTGATTCATTTAAAAAAATAAAATAAACTCTGAGAAGTGCGAATAAAAATAAGAGCAAGAAAATGGCAACTTTTGACCTGGCGGCAGATCCTCTGTAACCCCTTTCTGACAATGGACGTAATGATCTGTCCATGTGCCCAGGGCGTATTTGACCATGGACGGATCATTATGTCATTGAGATCGACTGCGCACACGGGGAGGTGCGCGGGCGGCCGCCTCCGCTGGGTGTCAGCTGAGTCTGACAGCTGACACCCGGCACTAGGTGCCAGGAGCAGTCACAGACCTCCGGTCACTGAGGCTCCTTTCCCAGTCGGGCTGAACCTCAGTTCAGCTCGGCTGGGAACGGAGCCTCAGTGACCAGAGGTAACCTCTATGACGTCACCGCCGGTCACTGACACTGCATTCCCAGCAGCTCCTTCACCAGTGGTTCTCAGCCTGGACAGTCGCATCATGGCACCGTCCAGGTTGAAAACGAATTATCCCCCAGACATGGATTATGGCGTGGGACAGAATGTGACAGGTAAGGGATATTGTTGTTTTTTTATTGTTTTATTACAGGAGAATGAGGTCTTCGGTGGAATAGGCGTTAGGTGAGTATAACTGTGTTTTGTTATTTTTAAATTAAAATGGAAAAGTGTGGGTTTTTTTTTTTGTTAATTTTCTCCTTTGTCTCTTTGGGGGACACAGGACCATGGGTGTTATGCTGCTACCACTAGCAGGCTGACACTAAGTAGACACAAAAAAGATTAGCTCCTCCTCTGCAGTATACACCTCACACACTGGCTCCAGCCGAACCAGTTTAAACTTAGTGTTAGAAGGAGGCACATGTGTTCTTCAGAACACATCCATAGCTTTACTTTTTTTTTTATTTTCAATTTTTTCCGAATTTTTTATTATTTTTTTGCAAGGATTACAGAGGGCGACATCCCTTAAGGGGCTCCGCTCTCCCCAAACCTACAACAGGCCGGAATGTGGAGTGTAGTCTCCACGTACCCCCTCCTGCATCGTTTACCACAGTATGCCTGAGATCCCTGCACCAACAACAGATAGGAACATGGAGTGTCGCCTCCATGTACCCCCGTCTGCATCCAGGCTTCTTACAGCCGGACCATCGGCCCTGTCCATCCTGGGGGAGTTAACCCCTAGGATAACCAGAGGCACTTACTGGAGTCCGTGTGGCTCCCACTGCATTACCACTGATAAACAGCAGTGATGGAAGGAAGCGGACGGTCCCTCTGCATCTCCCTGTGAAGGGATGGTAGGTTCCTGCACCATCCACAGCAGTTGACCTGTCATAGCAGCCTGGGTCCTACACTTCTTCTCCTGCGGTGGTTCTATACCAGGACGCACACCGCAGGTAAGCGAGGGCACAGGACACTCCGGAATGGGTCAGCAACCCCGGCGGAGAGATCTTGTAGGCATGTTTTAAGTGACATTCCCCACTACACGCTCTCCCTCCCGTGGTTCGGCCGGCCTCGGAAGTTTAGGTCCCAGCTTCAGCCTATACTAGGCCGCAACCCGAAAGCTCCGCTTCCTCACGACAGGCGGCAGTGGCTCCGCCCCCGTATTGGCGCTTCTCGTTCTTGGCGAGATTCTCTTGCAGTTCCCGGCTGCCATCTTTTTTCTATCGGCCACCTCTCTACACATGCAGCCGGCTTCCACTGCACACTGTAAGGTTCTCTCGCAGCACCATCGGCAGTTCCCAGACATCTTTACCACAGGGGAGCACAGTACACCAGGATGAACATCCCCACAGGGCCACAGGACCTGCATGAATTCTCTGAGCTGCGACACTCATTGGCCCTTTTCTGCAGTAATCTCTGGGGCTCACTAACCACAATCCTCCCTATTGGGGCTTATCAGCAGAATCAGCGACTTTCTGAAGTACAACACGTCACTCTCTAAGACATCCAAGACTGCCAGACTGCGTTGCCATGGGGACAGAGTACTACTACTGAATCCTGTGCACCTAGCCCCCCGAGTGAGTTTCGTCACAATCCATGGCTTCATTAGCCAAAGCGATTGAGTCTTTCCGGAGGTCGGGGAATTCGTCTGCCTGTCTTAGAAGGTTCCTCTACCTCACGGGAACCATTGGCCAGCAGGGGCCGTTCTCATTCAGACGCCACATCCATCTAAAAAACTGACTCGTAGCACGTCTCCTGGGCCCTCTCGTGCCTCGGCATCCGTGAGCGCCGTTTCACACAACCCCCCAAGGGGGTTTGCAGTGACCAAGACTCAGAATCTGATTCGGACATGCCCCTTGACCTAGACTCACAGGATTATCAGGCGACAGTGGATAGTCTCATTGAGGCCGTCAAACAGACTTTGAAGGTTGACGAGGACTCTATCTCTGTCCCGGATCACTCGGTGTCCTTCAAGAGGACCAAACAGGGTTTTCTCCAACCATCCCGAGCTTCAGGACATAGTTCGGCAGCATAGGGAGCGACCGGACAAACGCTTCTCAGGTCAGAAGCCTCTGGAGGTGAAATACCCTTTTTCACCGGATCTGCGGAAGGAATGGTCCGAATCCCCTTCAGTTGATCCACCTGTATCTCGCCTGGCCACCAAGAATGAATCCTCGATTAAGGACCCCACGGGACCGTCAGATAGAAAATCTTGCCTGCTCAGTTGTTTGTGGTTTTTTGTTTTGAAGCCTCGGGCTCGGCACTCTCTCTTTTCTTTGCTGCGGCATGGGTTGCTAAGGCTATTGTCTTGGGCAGATACCTTGACCAGATCCATTCAGGATAGTAACCTTCCCCCATAGGCAGCGGATCTGGCCAGTGGGTTCTTCCTAGCTGGGGACACTTAGTACTCACTTCTCTGGACGCTGCTAACTGTGCTGCACTTGCAGCTTTTAACGCCATCATGATCAGACGGGCACTGTGGCTCAGGGAATGACGAACGGACTCTGCGTCCAAAAAGTCTCTTACATCTCTGCCTTACCGGAGTGGTCGTTTATTTGGAGAAAATCTGGATTAGCTTATCTCTGACGCCAAAGAAGGGAAAAGTAAATTCCTTCCCTAGCAGAAGACTAGGCGACCTTTTCGCCGGCAGCAACAGATGCGTTTCCGGTCCTTTCGCAGCAACTCTGACTTGCTCACTATGACCACCTCTTCCGGATCGGGGCGCTCTCCCCGTGGGGGCAGGGGTTCCCAAAACAGAGGCACATGCACGGCCTTTCTACCGAGCCATCGATTCGCTATGCCAAAACGGAGTCATTCTTTCGGTTCCAGAAAGTAAGCAGTTCGAGGGTTTCTACTCAAACTTGTTTGTGGTTCTGAAGAACGGTGTGGCCCATTCTGGACCTGAAGCTTCTCAACAAGTTTGTCAAGATCCGGCACTTCAGGATGGAGTCTCTCCATTCTGTCATCACTTCGTTGGAAAAGGGGGAGTTCCTAGCATTCATCGACATCCAGGATGCTTACCTTCATATCCCGAGGTTTTTTTTTTTTTTTTTTTTTTCCTCACCTAAGGTTTCTTTGCTTCGCCGTCCACGAGGAACATTTCCAGTTTACAGCTTTGCCCTTCGGCCTCTCCACCGCTCCCAGAGTGTTCGCAAAGGTCATGACTGCAGACATGTACATTCTGCACTCTCGAGGCATGGTCGTTTTGCCATACTTAGACGACGTCCTAGTCAAGGGCCTGTCTTTCCAAACCTGCGCAGAGTGCATCCGTATCGCTTCGGATACAATTACCCGTCTGGGCTGGCTGATAAACATAATCAAATCTCCTGTCCCAGCTAAGCAGATATCCTTTTTAGGAATGACCCTGGACACCTCCCGAGGGTTCATGATTCTTCCTAGAGACAAGGTCTTAGCCCTTCAACAAGGAGCCCGGGCACTTTGTCGCCCATGTACTCACTCCATCAGATTCGGCATGGGGGTCCTGTGGAAGATGGTGGCAGCGATGGAAGCTGTTCCCTTTGCCCAGCTTAATCTTCGGCCTCTACAGCATGCACTTCTAGCAGCCTGGCACAGGAACCTGTTCTCTCTCGACCGACTGTGCCACTTGCCTCCGAGGGTCAAGCAAGCGCTTAGGTGGCGGTCGTTGCGGACATCCCTAACCCAGGGGAAATCCTTCCTTCCAGTTCAATGGCTGGAGGTCATCACCAACGCCAGCCTTTTCGGGTGGGGGGCTGTCTTTCGACATCACACTGCCCAGGGGTTCTGGTCATGTCAGGAGGCGCTCGATCAGCATTCTGGAAATCCGGGCGATTCGGTTGACCCTGCAGCGGTTCCATCACCTCCTGGCGGGTCGCCCCAAGCAAATTCAATCGGACAACGCCACTGCTATGGCATATATCAACCATCAGAGGGGCAACCGCAGCAGGGCGGAAATGCGCGAGGTGAAGCACAAGCTCCGCTGGGCCGAGATGAACCACTCGGTCATCTCTGCAGTTAACATCCCGGGGGTGGAAAACTGGGCTGCAGACTTCCTCAGCCGCCAAGGTCTCACTTTGGGGGAGTGGTCTCTTCATCCGGAGATCTTCCAACAGATTTGTCATCGCTGGGGGTGACTACGGATGTGGACCTGATGGCATCAAGACTAAACGCCAAGGTGCCAGAGTTCATAGCTTGGTCCCGGGATCCAGCGGCCTTTGGGGTGGATGCACTGGTCCTTCTGTGGGGGCAATTCCGTTTTCCGTATGGGTTTCCCTCGCCTCCGTTATTTCGTTAAGTGTCATCAGGAAGATCAAGGCGGAAGGTATTACAGTGATGCTAGGCAACTCCAGACTGGCCGCGCTGGGCGTGGTATGCAGAGTTGGTGCAGCTCGTCGACGTTTCTTGGCAACTACCAGATCGACCAGATCTGCTCTCCCAGGGCTCGATTTGCCACCTGAACTCAAGGGCCCTGTGTTTAACGGCATGGCCGTTGAATCCTGGGTCCTAACCCAAGCTGGATTCTCCCCAGAAGTGGTTTCCACCATGATTAGTGCTCGGAAACCTGCGTCCATGTGCATCTCTCGCCGTACCTGGAAAACTTTTTTCGCATGACGCAAGGACCGCGGTCGTTCTCCTCTCACCTTCTCCATCCCATCCATTCTGGAGTTCCTTCAGGCTGGGCTCGACTCAGGCCAGCGCTTAGTTCCCTCAAAGATCAGATTTCTGCCTTATCTATTTTGTTCCAGCGCAGAATCGCTTCCAAACTGCAGGTGAAGACATTCATTCAGGGGGTCTCCCATGTGGTACCCACTTATAGATCGCCGTTGGATGCATGGGACTTTAATTTGGTCCTAGGTGTTCTACAGGAGTTTGCTTTTGAACCGCTGCAGGACGTTTTTGACCCACCTTTCATGGAAAGTCGCCTGTCTTGCCGCGGTGGCTTCAATCAGGCGGGTATCGGAGCTAGCCGCCCTGTCCTGTTGATCTCCTTTCCTAATTTTTCACCAGGACAAGATGGTTCTCAGGCTGTCTCCGTCCTTCTTGCCAAGTTGGTTTCCTCCTTTCACCTTAACGAGGACATTGTCCTGCCCTCGTTTTGCCTGTCACCAATACACCGTTTTGAGAGGGCTCTTCACACTCTGGACCTGGTGAGGGCTCTCAGACAGTACGCCTCACGGACGGCATCTTTCCGGAGGACGGTCACCTTATTTGGTCTTACTGTGGGGATTAAGGCACACTCCACTCGTTCGGTGGGGGCCTCCTGGGCCATTCGACACCAGGCGTCAGCAGAACAGGTTTGTAAGGCTGCGACTTAAGGTACTGCCACACTAAACAATATCGCTAACGGGATCGCTAAAAAACGTCACTATTTAGCGATCCCGTTAGCGATGTTGCTGTGTGTGGCAGCTTCCGGCGACGAGCTTCCTGCTGGGATCTCGCTCGTCGCTGGAAACGATCCGGACCCTATTCTCGTCGCTGGCGCTCCCGCTGGGTGAGTATCTATCGCTGTGTGGCACCTTTTCTTAGCGATTTAGCGGTACTTTTGTACCGCTAAGAAGATCGCTAACGGCGATAGCGTCGTTAGCTATATCGCTAAATGTGGCACACATTTAGCGATATTAAAACGATCCCGCTAGCGATCTCATTAGTATGCGCCGCTAACGAGATCGTTAGCGGGAGCGTTTAGTGTGGCAGTACCTTTAGTCCAGTCTGCACACCTTCTCGAGACATTACAGCCTTCACACACAGGCCTCAGCAGATGCGAGTCTGGGAAGACCGATCTTGCAGGCAGTGGTAGTACATCTCTAGGCAGCTGGTGCGTGAGGTTTGGTCTGCGAAGGAGAAACAGGGATTTTTGTGCACCGTAAAAACCTTCTCTCCGAGCCACTCATTGGGGGACACAGCACCCACCCTGTTGGC
>VIAB01001278.1:191166-207826 GCA_009801035.1 Oophaga pumilio
CAAAATTAGGGGGGTCGGCTTATACTCGAGTATATACGGTAATCCCGCTCAACGAGCCGTGAATAGGCTTTTATTCACACCAAGTGCATAACCAAGGACAACATCAGCTGGAATAATTTCTACATCAATGCGTGTCGGGTGACAGTCAACCCTTAGTCATGACTTTTTAACTTTTAAGACTTCAACTTTTTAAAATCTGTTGTTCATCTAATTTCTTCTCCATTCAATACATAAGCCCCAACTACCCAACTTAATGTCGTATTTCTTCTAGCTGTACTGCTGATCTTGTCCTCTGTTATGAACTTTGTGTGAAATAAAAGCCTAGTCACGGGGCATTGAGTGTATTATTTTTATTTTTTTTTTCCCAGAAAAAATTTGCATGAAAAACATGGTAGTTGGGGCTAAAGTTGTGAATTGAGCAGAAATTAGATGAACAGATATTCTAAAAATTAAAGATCTGCCGAATCCATATATCCTACTTATTTATTATGCTTTGCTTATATAGCAGCATCATATTCTGCAGCACTTTACAGACGTTATCATCACTGTCCCCATTGAGGCTCACAATCTAAATTCCCCTATTGCTAGATCTTTGGAGTGTGGGAGGAAACCGGAGAACCCGGAGGAAACCCACGCAAACACGGGGAGAACATACAAACTCCTTGCAGATGTTGTCCTTAGTGGGATTTGACCTGGCCCCTTACTGTAGTAATGTTCATCATCATAGGCCCCTTCTGGTTATAATGACCTCTCAGCCTGGGCCCCTTCCTGGTGTAATGTCCTCCATCCTGGGCCCCTTCCTTGTTTAATGTCCTCCATCCTGGGCCCCTTCCTTGTTTAATGTCCTCCATCCTGGGCCCCTTCCTTGTTTAATGTCTTCCATCCTGGGCCCCTTCCTTGTTTAATGTCTTCCATCCTGGGCCCCTTCCTTGTTTAATGTCCTCCATCCTGGGCCCCTTCCTGGTGTAATGTCCGTTCTGCTTTTTTTTCAACACGTGAAAAAAAAAAAATTCTTGCCTTCCTCTGCTCCTACAACATGCAGTTTCCTTTTTCCATAGCCTGAAGCTGACATGAGTGCGCTAGCCATGAGTGGTGGATGATGTCACTGCCATGCGCCGCTCGTGACAAGCACGCAGATGTCAGTGGCCAGCCTCTGATTGGCTGGTGGCATGTACTGCAGTGCATGGAGCCAGCGGGTCTCTGTGCTTCGGTACACTTCAGCTGAATGTACACCCGAGATCTCGCATCCAGCTGAAATAGGTGCTGGTGTCAACGTGCCCTCTTACCACACGGGCCCATTCACACCCTCTGCAACCACAATTGTTGTGCCCCTGGCCACTGGTCTTTTTTTTTTTTTCCTTTTAACACTGTAGCGCCCAGTGTCAGGAAATAATACACTTACATTAGCCACAAAAGAGACCACGACCCTATCCTTATGTTTTAAAGTATCTAATGAGCATGTACAAAGGTCATTGTGAAGGGGAGCAGGGTCAGCAGTGACATCATCTCTTGTGATTGGTGGATCCTCTGTTATCAGCTGTGTATAGAGGTATTATCAGTTATCATCCTGTCTGTGATGACAAGGAACCTGCTGAAAACTTTTTTCCTAAGGCCTCCATCACACGTTCCGTATAAAACACGTGTGTGAAAAACCGGTGTCATCACTGTGTCCTTTTTACCATGTAGTCCTCCGTGTTTGTCCTGTATGGATAAAGAAAAATTACAACATTTCTCCTATACTTTGCAACAAATGCCATGCGAGTACTGTACTCCTTTTTCACGGACCCATCGACTTGTATTGGCCCTTGTCATCCATGCTGCTGGAAAAAAACTGACGTGCAGAGCAGCGTAGCTTATAATGGGTACGTGTGGCCATTAAAATTAAAAATACAAAAACCTTTAAGTTTTTCATATCATGATCTTTATTTTAAAAAAAAACAATTTCTTTTTTAATTTTTAAATGCATGTAACAAAAACCTGATTTAAACAAGACATTTTTCTGATGCCTCACTTTAAATTGCAAGTGTACACTTTAATCACATCTTCATGTCTTTTTGTTTCTTATAGATTTTTATATATATATCTTTTTTTTTTTTTTTTTTTTTTTTTTTTTTTTTTTTTTTTTTCTTTTCCCATTTTGGATACAAAAGCCAAATTATGAAAATTTATTTCTGTCGAAATGATTGGGTATAAATGTGTTCTTGGTATTAAACATGAGTGGCTGTCCATTATTTCCACTGCTTCCTCCAGTGCCTGTTCTGTCTTTACAGAGGTGGGGGAGAGTTGGGCTGTAACTGGCATAAGCAGGGTAACCTGGAGAAGAAGCAGAATGGTCTGGATGACCTGGAGGCTTGCATTGTTCATCTCCACAATGTTGGATTTTCTCAGCCCTGTCGGACATCCCTTGAAGCTGCCAGCGCTGGAGGAGTCCTGGCCGGAGCTTTGTACAATTCTAGGCCGTGGCTTTTCCAAGCGATGGTCTTGGAGGTACCACATTAGGTTACATACTTCAAAATCGTTTTCTATATTTTGCTACTAATGGCCAGTCTTTAGGATATGACGTTGTTTGTGCCATTGGTGGGGTTGAATTACACAAGACTTTACGGTGACTGGTCAAACAATCGAGCAAGTGATGCGTCCCCTTTTGACAGACCCTCAATCTGAAGACCAAAGGCTAAACCATCAATCAAGACCCCATTATATCTAGAGAAATGTATACCATTTTATATCGGACAAGTGTCCTATCCTTTACTATTAATGAGAAGTAGATGCGGTACCAGGAACAGTCAGAACCGCATGAATTGGCAAATCCGTGGGCGAGCTCTGCGTCCTCTCTCCTGTCAATGATCAGCCGTTGTGACGAATGTTGGACGCTATTGATGAAATATTGATGACCTATGTGATGGATAACTATAAAAAAAAAAAACTGACCAGCACTTCAAAACCGCAAAAGACAAGTGTGAACAAATGCAAGTTAAGAGAGCCACTCCATATAACTAACAAATTAAAGCTGCACTCTGAAACGGTATAATATGTAAATGTGGAATATATGAAATTGGAATTGCATTACTGCTGTAGAAAACAGGTTAAAAATGAAGGCACTTGGCTCATAAATTCGTGTAAGCCCAACAGCCAGCGACAAGGCGTACCTCTTTGTGGTTGGGACCCTAAACCTAACATGTCACCTCTCCTGGGCTTTTTTTCATATTGGTAGTACACTCCTTCGGACTCATCCTCCCATCAGCCTATGGTGGTTTTAAATAGAGCTTGATCCTATCTGCCCATGTTATTGTAGGCTTTTTGCCCAAGAGAGGCATCATGTTAGGCCAATATCTCAACATTTGGGGACGCCTTGTTGCTGGCTTTTGGGCTTCAATGAATTGGCCAATTTATGCGCCAAGTATCTTCATTTTTTTTAACCTATTTTTTACAGCGGTAATGCAGTTCCAATTTCATATATTCAATGTTTATTTACTATAGATCTTCAGAGTGCAGCTTTAATTTAATCATGCTTAAAGTAATCCATTAATACAATAATAAACCTTCCATGCCCAGAACGTAATGATATGTCATGGGATGTGCAGGTATATGGAGCAGGCTCGGGAATTGAGCCTGTTCCGTTCTGGATAGGTGCGAGCTGACTTAAAGAAAAAACAATGAATGTTTGGTATTTCCACATCTGTAAACTTCCAGTTTATCAAAATGTAATATCTCTTAACTAGAGATGGGCGGACACATGGATGTTCGGATCCGGCAGGTTCGGCTGAACAGTTACAAAAAGTTCGGGTACATTAACAGTACCCGGACCCCATTCATTTCAATGGGGGGCCCAAGCATCCAGTGTTTGCCACGGTGTCATGTGCATGACAGCGTGGCAAACACCGCTTCTGATCGGCCGTGAAATCATCCCTGCCGGGCAGAGAGCCGCAGTTCCCACGCTGTCAAAGGACTGCGTGAGCGCTTGGCTGTGATCAGAGTTTACCTTGGGTCACTGGTGTCAGGGATGGGACTACAGCTCCCATCATTCGACACCTGCTGCCGCTAACAGCGAGAGCAGGAGCAGCTGATGAGAGTATTCATTATTCGGTTCCTGCACTGTTAATAAATAATTTGAAAAAAATTAACAACGTGTATTTTTGATAACAAGCCAGGCAAAACTCACAGCTGAGGGCTGCAGCCTTTGGCTTCAGCAAGGCTAGTTATCAAGAATAGAGGGGTCCCCACGCCATATTTTTTAATTATTTAAATAAATAAAAAAGCATGGGTTCCCCCCCCCATTTTTGACAACCAGTCTTGCTAAAGCAGACAGCTGGTGGCTGGTCCTCTCAGGCTTGTAAGGGGCCATGGATATTGGCCTCTCGCAGCCACCCAGACAAGGCACATCTTTAGATGCGCCAATTCTGGCGCATTGCCTGCCTCTTCCCACTTGCCCTGTAGCGGTGGCAAGAGGGGTTCATATTTGTGGGGTTGATGTCACCTTTGTATTGTCAGGTGACATCAAGCCCATGGATTAGTAATGGAGAGGCGTGTATGAGACAGCTATCCATTACTAATCCTATAGTTATATGGTAAATAAAGACACAGCCACAATAAAGTCCTTTATTAGAAATAAAACAAAACACACTTTTCCTTTTTTATTTAAAAATAACAAACAGTTCTACTCGCCAAATGCCTATTCCACCGAAGCCCTCGTTTTCCTGTAGTAAAGCAAAAATAAAAACAGCAATATCACTCACCTCTCTGTCGTTCTGTCCCACGCCGTAATCCATGTCTGGGGCAAAACCGGTTTTCAACCTGGATGGTGCCAAAATGCACCGGTTACTGAGGCTGCGTTCCCAGCTGGGCTGAACAGCTGTGACCTCGATGAGATTCCCGCTTTTTTTTTTTTTGGTCACTTAACTAATTCAAGTATGGTATTATTTATTCTGATCTCCATATTCGTACTGAACTGGAGTACAGTAAATGCCGTAAAAACGATGGTTTGGCCACTAGGGACTACACTGATCACAAGTACAGGGGTCCTGTGTCCCCTGTGTCAGCGCTCTCTGGAGCCATGGTGCACGTGTGGAACTACTGCTCCATTCCCTGTCTATGGGGAGTGGTGGTCACCAATGTACACTACCGCTCCCATAGAAGTGAATGGAGTGGTGGTCTCACATGCACATGGGGACCCTGTTCTCGTGCTTCGCTTTTACCTTAATTATTAATATATCGCCCATTTACGAAGTGCGGTAGCACAATGACCATGCTGGTTTCTTCATTAGGCGCCTTTCCTAAATGTGTTGGCTACAATGATGGACCCGTCTTTACCACTTACTATTGAAGAGCAAGATGAATGGGGCGATCCTCAGACTAACGCGCAGCACTACAGAGCTATACGGGCTTACTGCCCCTATCAGAACATCACGCCGCAGGTAGGAGCGACACTGGCACCTTTTTTTATTTCCGTGGTTATATCTTTATTAATCTGCAGTTTTCTGTAAAATTTGGGCAAAAAGAGTGAATAGGCATTAAAGCATTGTGCAGACCTCGTCAGTCTATCCCTGACCGGTCATTAAACTCTGCAGAAGATCTAACATGTTCAGGAAAACTGACGGCGGCTGGATTGCCAAATATTCTGGGTTATTGGACTGTGCATAGAAAAGTGTGTAACCATTTGTGATCCTATTACGCTGTCATGTCCGTGTCTGTTTCTTTGTCCTCTTGCAGAATTATCCCTCAGTTCTGATTACGGCTTATGAGAATGATCAGCGCATTGTGTTAAGTGGATTACTGCAGTACGTGAAAAAGCTCCGGACAGCTGCCCTCTGCCATTTTCAGGCCTCGGCATTGCCCGGTGAGTAAGTGCCAGCACTGAGCCAGGAAGTAAGCGGCGGCTGCATCTATATCCGGCTGTCACTTGCATACTTAATTATAGAAGATCTGTCGACACCGTCCTCCCCCCAAATACTGGAGCATTTTACCTTTGAACTCTGCATTTGGCTATCCCTGTAATTCTTCCTGGAATCATACGAATAAATTGACAGATGTTTTTGTTTCTCTTCCTGGTCCAGATTGGCCATTCTTATTCTTGGGGGACATTCACACAAATGCATTTTTTGCCCATGTAATGTCTGCATGTGCAAAGACAGGCTACAGTTGGTCTGTGTGGTATGTGCTAGACCACATGGGCAAATATCCCCACAGACCTCAGGAAGTTGGTGGATTAAACTCACAATTTGCACTAGCCTGGCCCATCTTACACACCAGACTAGTGCAATTACAGAGTAGGCATCTTTCTGCTGATGAGCACACTGGGCATGTCTGTAATCTGCAGATGTCACTGGTCCGTTACGGTCAGTGCTCTTGTGAACTTCTTCACGTATGGCTAGAAGATATGGCTGGGCAAATCTTTGGCAGTGCTGCCACCACACCACCATTGTACCTTTGGTCTGACATTAGTGTTGCTTGTTGGAGAATATTCGGACACGCAGTCTAGAAAAACACCCTGTCGACCATGAAATAGGCAACACTCAGTTTTCCAAGTTGTTGGTGCAGTTTACATTAAGTCGACTGACGTCAGTGTGCCTTTGGTTGTTAAACAAAAAAACAAACACTTTTTGGTCCTTATTAACCATGAAACACCCATATGGGAACTGGGAATAGAAAGACTTGCGTAATTGTAGAATTGTTAAAAAGAAAAATAAACCGTGTATAATATAAACGCACTGGACATTGGACTTCTGATACTATTTCAGATTGGAGGATGCCAAATATATTGCTGGATGTTCATCCTGGAGGTAGTCACACTGATTCATTATCCTGGGAAGATTCCTTGAAAAAGGTAACATAATATACACGTCTCACACAGTCATTTGTGTTCTCAAAATCTCCAGTAAAATCAAGGTAAAGCTGTAACAAAACTGATGGTGCAGCCTGTCTGGTTCAGGGCCTCGGGTAGTGAATCCCTGTCATGCTCCACCCCTGAGGTCTGCACTCTGTAGAACATAGCTCTCCACCTTTCACAGCACTGTCAGCTCTGCTGTACTGATCCTCCTCCCACACTGCCTGTCACTCTTGTGGTGTCCGTTGTGCCTATATTTGCTCGGCAGTGAGATCAGGTTTTCTGTCATACACAGGAGTAGCCTGTTCTAAGCCACTGGTGGGGCGTGTTCTTTCCCCAGTGTTGCTGCCTGCTTATGATTGGTCAGTGTCATACAGGGGGAAGAAGTACACACCCCCAGGTAGAGATCTCTAACATCCTGTTGGACTTAAAGTATTTGGCAGCGAATGAATGAATTTTCATTGATTGCTAATATCTCCGCAACAGAGAGGCAAAATAAAAAAAAAATGTTCTGCTTTGCAGCCACTATGACATCCTACATCCAATTCAACTTGAAAAATTGGGTGAAAGATCCTCTCTAAAGTGTATCCCAAACAGACAGACAAACCATATCTCCTTTAAAAGGAACCAGTGCTCATGTTTTTCTACCCCAAACTAATGTCAAACAAAATCACTGTAAGGCCGGGGTCACACTTGCAACCTCAATGTGAGAAACTCGCGCATCAATACCCAGCACTGGCGCCGACACTCGGGACCGGAGTGTGCGGCTGCATGTATTTCTATGCAGCTGAACGCTCAGGTCCGAACCGCAGGCGGCAGTGCAGACTCGCATTGCAGTTGCAAGTGTGACTCCGATCTAAAGGGATTTAAATATATATTTTTTCTCACTGGTCATCCTTGTGCAATGTTTTTGTTTTGTTTTTTTACTAAGCAGCTATTACTCTTTTACAAGACCATTTACAGTTTCCCATCTTACAGAATTGCGCTTTGTCCGTAAAAATCGGATGCCATACTGATGGTCTATCTGCACTGCCCCATTGAATAACATGAGACCGAGTGCTATCTGATAAAGAAATCACGATTGTCAGAGGTATACACTCGTGTGAGCCCTTTAGCCCAGTTTTTGCAATGTCATTAGAGCTTTACCGAGCATGCGCCGGCCTAAGAAATTTTGACACGTGATGAATCTCAGGCAGAGGGTGCAGGTCACTCGGGCAAGAGTCAGTCGATAACCGATGCCGAGAGGAGAACAGGCAGGGAGCTGTGAGTGCCAGTCCAGCTGCACTTATGGATCATTAGCATAAAAAATTTGCAAGGGACTGCTAAAAATAAAAATCACTTTTCTACAACAAAAAGATAAGAATTTAATGTCAGACCTCATCTGGAATACTGTGTCCAGTTTTGGGCACCACATTTTAAAAAAGACATCAACAAACTTGAGCAAGTTCAAAGAAGAGCCACCAGAATGGTGACCGGTCTGCAAACCATGTCCTATGAGGAACGGTTGCAGGATTTGGGAATGTTTAGCTTGCAAAAAAGAAGACTGAGAGGAGACTTAATAGCTGTCTACAAATATCTCAAGGGCTGTCACATTGTAGAAGGATCATCTTTATTCTCATTTGCACAAGGAAAGACTAGAAGCAATGGGATGAAACTGAATGGGAGGCGACACAGATTAGATATTAGAAAAAACTTTTTGACAGTTAGGGTGATCAATGAGTGGAACAGGCTGCCACGAGAGGTGGTGAGTTCTCCTTCAATGGAAGTCTTCAAACAGAGGCTGGATAGACATCTGTCTGGGATGATTTAGAGAATCCTGCTTTGAGCAGGGGGTTGGACCAGATGGCCCAGGAGGTCCCTTCCAACTCTACCATTCTATGATTCTAATGTCCTTTACAATGACTTTGCTTAGATCCCATTAGTTTGGTGTACAAAAACCTGCTGACAAGTTCCCTTTTAAAAATAAAAGGACGCACATTCAGCTGAAGTAAGGGCTGGTGCTGGCGGGCCCGGTCACAGCGACTGCTGCAACTGCCCCATATGCCATTGCCTTATACCTACGTGTACATTTTATTTATCTTCATAAAATTATCAGACCTGGAGAAACTTTTTTTTTTTGTTTTTTCCTCAAATGTCCAAGAAACTTTCAGATATCTATTCTTTAGGGGGTCGATTCAGTTCTCTAGTGCCTTTTTTTTTTTTTTTTTTTATAAATATAAAGAGGCCAACATTTAAGAAGCGGCATGCAAATCACCCCATTATGAAAAGTGCACCCCTTTTACAGTGTTAAATGGTATTTAGAAAGTTTATTACCGTAGTTCATGTGAAACACCTGAAAGGCGAGGATACCCTGTGTAACATATCGTTATGTCTTATCTAAATTTTTAATTGTTTTCTTTCTTAGGTGGCCAATCATCTTGCTTTTCTTCACAAAGAACTGAAACTTTAGGAGAAAAGATGGATCAGACATTACAGAGACAAAACAGGAAATTGCAGTACATAATGAAGAGGAAAGGACGTGACTACCGCGCCTCTCTAGATCCTTTAGTTTATATTCACATGCAGCAGATTGGTTGCAGAAGTTTCTGATGTTTCCTCGCATTGAAATAGTTTCTGCAGCACGTCCATGTATGTCTGCAAGCCCCAATCAGGTGAATGTGACAGTCGTAGGAAAATTTCCTCCATAGTAGACTGGCGGACACCGCACTACTCTTGGAGGAGGACAGTGCTCATGTTTTGTAATCCTGAATCGTCCCATTTGGGGACTGTACTTTTGAATAAAAAAAAAAAATTTTAATGTTATTTAAATCCAACTTGTCACATTATCATTTATAGCTTATCGAGTAGTGATTGCTTCAGTCCTACAGTCTGTGATAAACGTACTGAGGATGAAGACGCTCGTCTGCGCTGTGCTTTATCCCGTTTGGTAACGTTCTGCAGGCGCCGCGCTGCATGTAATTATTACAAATTACGTTGGTGGAAAGTGGATTCGGCAGTGTATTTTTCATGAGATTTTGCTGATGCAGATTTTTCTTCTCTTGAGTTAGAAATGTAAAGGTTGGCAGCCTCATAACTAAAGTGAGAAAGGTAGCGTTATGTAGATGCTTTAGGCAACTGCTCTACTACCTGTTTCACCAAAAACACTTAAGGATATGAAACGTCTTTTCGTTGCGAAACGCGCGTCGGGTGTGATGGGTCCTTGGTTCCATACACTGCAGGTAACGCTACCTTTACTTTTAGTCCTATTTATGTGGTCTATATGTTAGATATATTGGTGATATGCAGGATTGTCACTGTGACTAATTCACGCTTTACTTAGCACCTCCTCTGATTTACCATATGAACGTTATATGCTTATTTGTATTTAACTGATTTCATATGGGCTATACAGTGTATTGTACGCTATACTACCCAGGTGTAGTCCTGTGTTTTTCTCCCATTCTGGTTGAGCTATTATGACATTGGTTGTAGAGATGTCTTTTTATTAATTTGCAATAAAGATATTTCTCCCATGATGACATATGGTAAATCAGAGGAGGTGCTAAGTAAAGCGTGAATTAGTCACAGTGACAATTAACGTACAAAAAACCCTCGGGGGGTAAAGGGGTTAAGAGAAAATAACCATTTTTTTTTTTTAAAAAAAAAAAAAAAAAAAGCTTGCCAAACTCCTGCAGGAAAAAGCTCTAGAAATCATAAATTCTGTATAGTGGTCATGACTTCCACATGTAAATCCTATCCTAGAATCTAGTATATTACCAAATGGTAACGTCTTCTTACTAAACTAGGATCTATTATCTGAGTGCACTGCTCCCTATGATTGGCGTTTATGCTTTTTGGATCAAAAACAGTGTTTAGTACATACCCTAGCCTATGGCATTTATGTATACTATTACTGTATACTTATAGCAGGGTATATGTTCAGTTTGTTCCTATCTTAGGTTTTGTATGTTAAATGGCACAGCAGCTAAAAAAACGGACACGCTGACCTGTGTGCAGACCTATTCACGTCTCCGGTACGTGTGGAAACTGTCACCACACGTACCAGACACACTGACGTCTGAAAGAGCCCTTATGCTACAGCTCATGTCTTTGTATAAAGTACAAAAAACTAAAACAAAATGGGTGTAGCCCCCTTTTTTGAGCTGGGCATTTCATCTCTATAGCTTCCCATGGCCAGGTGTCTGAATAGTCGGATCCCAGTCCTTCTCTGCCTCCATCTACATTGAGCTCGTCTATGTGTGAACATGCTCTTATATCTTGCGTGTTCACCAACTTGTGCTCTGGCTTATTTCTTTGGTTTGCTCCCAATGATTGCTAGAATGATGTAGTAGATATGCAAGAAAATTTGTGTGCCCATTTGTTTTTTTTGTTTTTTACAAATGTCATCCACTGACTACGACGTGCCATCGATGTGGCTTTGAAAGCTGTAAGGAACCGCAAAGTTTCCTAGTACTGCTACTATTTTAAGTTGGGGTTAAAGAGGTCTGATCCTTCTGAAATAATCATTGAGTGCAGTTCTTAGCCCTCTTGAATTGCCTACTAGTGATGAGCGAATGTGCTGGGATAAGGTGTTATCTGAGCATGCTCGGGTGCTAAGAGTGTCTTCGGCGTGCTCGAATAATATGTTCGAGTCCCCGCGTCTGCATGTCTCACGGCTATTTGACAGCCGCAACACATGCAGGGATTGCCTGTTTGTTAGACAATCTCTCCATGTGTTGCGGCTGTCCAATAGCAGCGAGACATGCAGCCACGGGGACTCGAACATATTATTCGAGCACGCCGAAGACACTCTTAGCACCCGAGCATGGCGGATAACACCTTATCCCAGCACATTCGCTCATCACAATTGCCTACACAACTGAAGCCGGATGAAGTTGGGAGAGAGGACTAAGCCTTGTATGTTTCGTGATTTAATACAGTTTTTCTTTGGGAAAATGATCAATGTAGAAAATTACAATCTTTAGGAATACAGGAGAGTTTTTTTTTTTTTGCTTTACAGCCCATATGATACCATAAAGCAGATTTACCTGTGAAGCTTCATCTCCACAATTGTTAACTACATTTGTTGAACAATTAATTTCCTATCATGTTCCAATCTTGCCTTTTTGGACAAATTAGTCACCCTTTCCTATGTAATTTTGATAGGGCCACGTTCACACATGCATTTTATTTGTTTTGCAAAACTGATGTTAAATCATTAGTTATTTTATTATTTTTTTTTCAGTCTCGCTCTAGCTTGAATACAAAAAAAATTAACAAACATTCTCAAGTACCAAAACTTTACTGTTTATTCTTCCTGTAGTGTATATGTACACAAGTATATCTTTTTATGACACTGAGGCTATATTCCCACCACATTTGTGCCCTGTCACGTGAATATTCATGTGTTTGCAGGAAAGATGAAAAAAAAAAAAAAATTACAAGAATTTGACTTTTTTTTTTTCAGAATCCCCTAAATGTGTAAAACTGGCAAAAAAGGCTAAAATACACAATTTTTGCACACCTCTACACATGCCTGATGAAGCCCAAACACATAGATTACATAGAGGCTTAGCGCCTTACAGCGAAACTTTAGCAATTCTTGTAGAGTAAATCAAAGGCGCTGGAATAGCAGGCCTTCTCTGAAATGAAGCACTGGTCCTTGAAGGCCGTGTTGCTGTGCAGTGGTTTGCTGGTGGTGTACTCCAGGATCAGCCCCTCTCCTTTCTCCGTATTAATACTGTTCATATTGACCGTTTTCCCATTATTGGCGGATTTTGTACTTAATCTGATCTTTGCCTGGGCGGGGAGGTCTTGGATTTCATCTCTGATATTTGTAGTTGTTGTGGCACCAAAATTGAGCACCATCATGAATACTTTGTTCAGCCCGTTTATTTCTCGCACGTAGGCGAAAACATTGGCATCATTCCAGGCGTAACACAACCAACCCCTGTGAAGGGGCAGCTCTTTCTTCCGTAGCTGGATTATATCCCGGTACAAGTTCAGTGTTGAATCTGACTTTGTCTTTTGAACCTAGGAGCGGGATTATTAACATTATTACTTCAATATTGTAAGCGATCCAAGGATACAGTTTCTAACAATTACCCCCCACAAATTTTTTCTTCCTTTGACCCCATTCACACTCCATTTGGCGCCTCTGTCAGTTCTTCCATTAGATTTGACAACAAAAAGAGCACAGTATGAAATGGGAAAACTCCGACCAACCCTATTTTTTTTTAAGTCTGTTGGGTCCATCATGTGATGTTGACATCAGTCATATGAAGTATCAAGAGTACGTCCCAAGTAAAAGGCAGATTTTGCACCAAATGTTTAGGCCATGCCAAACCCATTTGACACTTTCTAGCATTTTTATGTGGCCCAGGAGGGATGAAATGATGAACGCTGTACAAACTCAAATCATGGCGGAATTAAATTTTATTTTTTTTAAGCATTTCATCCTGTTTGCCATTTTTCAGTATAGTGTATGGAAAAATGGATGGTGTCCTTCAAAAGTACAGCTTGTCCTGCAAAAAAGCTCTCGTATAGCTAAACCAAGGAAAAAAATAAAGCTAGGCTTCTTAGAAGAATGGAGGGAAAAATACAAATCATAAAAAATGAAAATAGCCTGCAGAGGTGATGGTGATTAAAAGGGTTTTCCAGGCTGCAGACAAAAGGCTTCAGGTACTCTACATGCCTGTCACAACTCGCTGTCATGATTCCCGGTGTTGCTGATGTGAGCAGATAGTCACATGCCTGCATATATACAATTTGTATTGTTTGGTACTTACTTCGACATTTACTTCTTCATAGTCCTTGTTGACAGGCAGCCATGTTTTGTTGGCACTGCTAAAGCCAGCATTTGAGCTCGTATCCCACTGCATAGGTGTCTTCTCTGCGTACTCGGTCTACAAATTGAGCAAATTAAAGTATAAATGGTCAAATTATAATTTTAAGTATTATCGCTGGGGTCTAGTGAGCATTAGGACATCGAGAAATTTGTTAGCAATTTCCATTTGAAAAAAAAAAAAACTCAAACAGGCGGCAATCCCTTCTTGTGTTGTGGCTGTCAAACAGCCGCAGGACATGCAGGCGCGGAGAATCAAGCATATTATTCGAGTGCGCCGAAGTCAATCGGTTAGCACCTGAGCATGCTCCGAAAACGCCTTATCTGAGCATGTTCGCTCATCACTATTAATGTCATGGAAGACATGGTGCCAACATTGCTGGGCTGGTACTAAAGACACGGCTCTGCTATTTGTTTTACACTGGGGAATACAGTACATATGAAGGGGTTATTCGAGTTGTGGACAACTTCTTTAAACTATACTGCATGTATGGGACATAGTCCCTAGAAAACCTACCCTTTTACTTTTGAAATCACCTCCTCCAATATCCAGAAAAGGCAATTTATTACATATGCTAATTAAGGAGATCGGTTCTCTGCTCCTCCCAAAGTTATTTGCATGAAGTTGCCTCCTCTCTTGATTGACACCACTTGCTTGCCTGGAACTAGCATTGTTTGTAAGGAAAGCTCATTCATGTGATCACCGTGTGAGGCTGGTGCAGTGCACTCAGTTCTCGCTCCGCTCTTCTGTGGCTGCTCTTGCACGTTTCCAGGTGTAATTGTGTAAAGTCGCCTTGTGCCTTAGTATAAGGACAGATAACGCCTTCGATGTGAGGCGATTCTTGGAAGATGCCATGTCTGGTACTGAAACAGTGCACAGGTGCGATCCAGCTCACTCAGGTTGAAGTAATCCGCAATCCTTGGCTTGGAAAGAAAACTCCTGCTCAGTGCTTGCAAACTAAGTAAAACGTAGGAGGAATCCAGCCATTTTTGGATAACAAAAAATGTACAAAAACTTTATTATAAATTCAGATAAAAACAGAAAAGAGTTTTTCCTACTCATTTTAGACTAAGGCGTGTTACGCGAGTAAGTCGCACGACTCTCTCGCATCAACACCCGGCACAGCCGCCCGCTTTCGGACCCGAGTGTGCGGCTGCATAGAAATACATGTATAGAAATACATGCAGCCGTACACTCGGGTCCGAGAGCGGGCGGCCGTGCCGGGTGTTGATGCTAGAAAGTCGTGCGACTAACTCGCATCACACTCGCAAGTGTGACGCCGGCCTAATACATGGAAATGATAAATCCTTGATTATGTTTTAGTCCGAAACATGTAGGAAAACTTATTTTTTCTAGTAATGGAAGGTTCCTGTTTGCAAAATAGTTATAAATTTGGACAACTTTAGCAGTTTTTTGGATAATAAAAAAAAAAAAGATTCCTCTTACATCAAAATGTAGTGCCATTCAATTGAATAGAGAGGTTTTGCTGTGTTTTTACAGAAATGGCACTGTGTAGAAAGTTCCATTAGTTAGCGGCTGTGTAAAGAAAGTGGGGAGAGCCGCACATGCACTCTACCCTCGGGTTGTACGCGGCTGCAGTATATGCTAGCGCTATATAAATATTGACTGTTATACCACTTTTTGTGATAAGTTTCATGCATGAATTCCCCTCTTTTATACTTTGTCCTTTACCTTATACATTCATTACATAGAATCACTCATAATGGAGAAACCTGAGAACACGGAACCTGCCGTGCCTCTATATAATGGTTCTGGTCACGAGCCGTTACTCACCGGATTATGTTCACCAGATACACTTTCATTGTTATTTAGTGTAATGTTGTCTATCATCCCCAATTCTTCACCATAATAAGTGGTAGGGGTGCCCGGAAGAGTCAGCAGGAGCATGTTAAAAACATTCACGTATTCCGTTCCCACCCGAGAAGCAACACGAGAATTGCTGGGACTTCCAACCTAAAAGAATTAGGAAAAAATGCAATCAACTGCCAAATGTATAAATGACCATTAGGATGGGCAACAACCCGATCAAGGATGCAAAAATTTAAAAAAAAAAAAAAAATTCCTCCCTTTTTGGCTTTTGGGACCAAACTGGTGATGGTCAAATGTATTTGGCTTAAAAAAAAAATAAAAAAATAAGTCATAACCTTTAAAATATGAGGTCACACTGTATATATTTATAACCCAACATCTCATCACAAGATCTTTATTCTGGACATTACGGGTCAGCATAAGGTGCAAAATTCTAATATGAAGTTCCCTTAGGGTATGTTTCCACAATAAGGAAACACTCCGGATTTGCTGCGTGTTTGGTGCTGTGCGTTGGCGCAGCGCCAAACATGCAGCGTCCAGATGTTACAGCATAGTGGAGGGGATTTCAAGAAATCCCGTCTCCACTATGCGTAAAAATACGCAGGCGGAAGACCTGCGTTTCCGGACATGCAGCGCGTCTTTTTAGACCGCAGCATGTCCTAGCGTATTGCCGCGACGCTGCGTCGCCGCAACGGAAATAACACAGGGCTATGCAGCCCTACGTTCTTTCCGGATGTGTTCCGGAGGTGTCCGGAACACATCCGGAATGAGCGCGCGTCAGAAAGGGGGCGGGGCTTTGGGCGGTGCGGAATTTCCGCTCCGTCCAAAGCGCTGTGGTTCCGGACCGTGGAACCACAGCCTTAAATTTGTTTTTTTTGCAGAAAATAAAAAGTTTATAGTTTAGGCCAACAATATTTTGCAATTCGCAATTGAGTTGTTTCATCTGAGAAAAAAAAAACTGTTAAAGGTACACAAGAAGTAGAAAAATTATTTAGTTTTAAACTAATTTTCTTATTGAAAATTAATGACTTAGAAGATCCTGTCCTGCATTACACAGACAAGTGTTGAGCAAAGAAATTAGCAGGACCGTGGTCTAGAGGACGTTTGTAGTGCACTGCGATTTTCTGCTTTGAGTTTTCAATTTTTTTCCTCCCCTTCTCCCATGAGCCATAACTTTTTTTTT
>VIAB01001278.1:220189-230428 GCA_009801035.1 Oophaga pumilio
AGCGGCTTTGTCACCTTTGCCCTTTAACAATACATAAATCCTCAGGGAAGTTGAGTTTCCATGCTGATTAATGGAGACAGCTACCAGTATATTAAGTACTATCTGATTGGGACCAGCAGCGGCTCATTCTCACAGCTCCACCAACAGTCATGAAAATATGGTCCTGGTGGATGCAGAGTGGGAGTGAGTACATTTCTAATACTAAGGGTGCATGTCGCTGTGTAATGTCTAACCAGAGCTTGCACGGCCCAGGCTGCAGTGTGGACCCAGACCGAGCGCTTATCACTGCTGACTCCTGAGTTATGGAGGTAGCGCCTAGACCTGCTCTTATAATAATATGGCTGTGGGTTCTCACCAATTACATACCGTATATCCACTTACCAATATTTCACTCTCAACATCAGGATTGTGGAAATTTAAGTCTGGCTGCTCTTTTTTGAACTGGTGCAGGTAGCATTGCTTCCTTACTTCATCATAGTCCCAGGCAGAGTCACCATACACGCTCACCTGAAAAGAGCAGATTAAGGTCTATCAGGAAAAATGGTGCACTCTTAATAGGCACTATTATATGAATGGAATACTACTACAATTAAATATTAAAAAAAAGCAATGTGCCACCGAATGGAGCTGGAGACATACACCTTGTAGCCTGATCCAATAATATTCAGCGCGTAGCTGTTAAACACCTATCCCGGGCTCTGCTTCCTTCCCCTCGGACTGCTGCCATCTGTCATGCTCCACATCAGATTTTGCCAATTGCCTGGTGTTGCTCGATGAAATCATCTCCCTAGGATTAGGCCTAGTAATGAACACACCTGGGTCTTAGGGTTGAGACTCTAGTCCTGTGTATGTTGTGCTCCACCAATTGTGCATATTATGCTTCAACTTGTATTCATCCCTGTTGGATTCCACTTCATCTGTCCTACTGCTCCTGAGATTCCTGCTTGTTCATGTCCTCATGGTTCCGGACTGAACTACTTGACTACCAATGGCAAGTACGTTTGCTCCATGGAACCGTGCTGAGCACCAGCTGTCTAATGAAGATTTCACAGAAGGGTGAGCTGACTATATCTTTTGTTTCCCACTTCACTACCAATGTTGCACAAAGAACCAGAGATTGTTTGTACCCATTCATTTCTTGCTTAGAAACTCACAAGTGCCCAATGGTTTTGGGCTACATGATCTCTTATAATAGCCAACGAGGACCAAGTATCTTCGAAGACTAAATGTCGGCAATATTACACTACAGAGATGTACTGTATGTGGAATTATTTTATAAAACATACCCAGTTATTGGGAGGGGTAACTTTGCCTCCAGTAAATTCACAGTCACGCCAAATATAGTAGTCAATGTATTTCTCAGCTCTATTCCTGCTTAACTGGAACCAGTTGTGTTTATTGCTGGTGTGATTTGGGATTAGGTCAATGATTAGTTTTATACCTAGTGGATAAGAAGACATAGTAATGTATAAGATGTAGGTAAATCAGGGTTTAAAAAATGACAATGGAATAAGCTTGTAAATCACCTTTGTCATGGAGAGCAGCAAGTAGGTCCTCAAAATCACTCATGGTCCCAAAAGTTGGGTCAACAGATCGGAAGTCATCGACAGCATATCGGTAGTCTTTCAGCGTGGAATTGTAAAAAGAAGCAACCCAAACAGTGCTCACATCCAGATACACAAAGTGATCTATCTTTTCCTGGACTCCTAAACAGGTTTAAAACCAACTCGGTGTTATGAATATTCTTCAAAACAGTAGACAAGACGAGAAAATGGAGCTAAAGAGGTGAGTGGGAGAAAGGTGGAAAATGAGAATTAAATTTTATTCTTTTCATTGTAAGATTAGGGGTTTCACATCTACAAAGATTGCAATCCTTTTTCCTCTCTAGGAATGGTCACAAAATACTTTGTTATTCGAGAAAATTATTTGTTCCACCCTCAATCTTTACCGCAAATCTTGTTTTTATTGTCGATACCACAGAGGACATATCACCAATAAGACGTAGTAAATTAAATGTGCATCATGCCACCTTAGTGGTAAGTGAGTGTGTCAATGTGACCTCCAAATAGAGGTCCTCTTTCACCGGCTCTTCAGAGTCCACTGTTGAGTTGAAGACTGGACTCTCTCCAACCTCCTCTGGTGTTCTGGAGGACGCATCCAACTTTCGTTCCTTCCACCCTGCTGATATCAGTCACATGGCGCAGTTGTAATCTACATCTTGAGAACGTCATGTACACATGGTAGCCCCACATGAGGAGCTCTGGCCAGTTGTCCTCACCATGGAGGACTGAGCTCTACAGGATGGAAACTCCACAGGTATTTTATATGGATGCTAACATTGCTACAAAACCTTAGTTATGGATCATCCTCATACAGCGTCCTATTTTTTTGTGGTTTCTATTATGACATTCGAAGGAGACTGTATTTGAGATATTACTGCAGATTTGTAAACTTGTCTTTATTTCTCTTTTAGGGTCACTACACAAGTGTTAGTAACCCCCAGGTAGTGTGTGCAGATGACTACTAATTGGGCGCTGCACCAGTACTTTCAACTTGAAGCAATGGCAAGTCCAGGGGCAGCCAGGCGATTAGCAGTAAGCCACATGATCTACTTGCAGCCACTAACCACACTACACCATGAGTTTTGTTTTTTTCCCCAAAACTTTAGATTTTTCCAATTTGAATCTCAAATGTCCCCTGACAAAGCCCATAGAACTTCTGGGTGAAACACTTTGATGGCACTTTGCTGAATTAACTTGTGGATTTTTACAAAGCCAGGGTCCAAGAATAGGGCTGTAATTGCCCTATTCACTATATAAAGATATTTTCAAGGGAAATGTGATTTTGTTTAAAGGAATGACCCGCAAAGCCAACCTGTTTATATGGGTATAGGACCACCAAGAAGAGTGTCCCCATCTCAGGACTCAAGAGGCCGCTCTCTCAATTTGGCTCGCCTGTTCTGTAAATGTATTACATTTATATGTTGGCCAGATCCCCGGGGTTAGGAAAGTTCAGCCCTCTGGATATCAGTTGATTTTTTATTTATTTATTTTTTAAAGGAATATTTTCATGATTTTTAGTTCAAACTACCTTAAAATTGTGTAATTAAGTTCTTGACCCTCCAGTCAATCCAACAATGATATTTTTAATTTATTAAAGGACCATAAATGTGCAAGGGATATATTTTTTAGCCTATAAATCAACAATATCAGAACATTTGTCCCCATTAACTCGATCCAGGAAAAATCAAGGAATTGCCCAAAAAAAAAAAAAAAGAATATAACATCATTATTATTTGAGAAGGTAATCCTAGTAAAAGTCTTTTAGCTAGTCATAACCCGTCATAAAACAATAAACCCAATACCAATGCTGTACTGTTATCATGCGGCATCTGATTGTGCCCTGCACGGCCATTCGGTACTTTACAGCGCTAATCCACTGGGATTATTTACTAACCAGGTAGAAGTACACCTGTAAGTCGCTGGCCCTGATCATCGGGTGACAATGTTACAAAAGTCCAAATTTTAAAAACATTGTTTAAAATAATTAAATGACTAAATCTGCTGAGCATTTCGATCTATACTGTTGTGGAAAGGATTCCCAATAACTTCATTTATATCTTAGCATTTTCTATAGTTGCGACTCCAAAGGTCGGTCCTAATTATTGACTGACCGCTATGCATGCTCCGATAGGGAAGGACCTGCAAATATTAAGTAACTCCGCCCACTGGACTCCTAAAACCAGAATAACAAGGGCTTTCAATCATTAAAATACAAGCTCTACGGATTTTTATTTTTTTTACCCAAAACTATCAATTTGCTCAGCTCATCCTGCTCCATAACATGATGTAGGTAGATTGAACATCATGTTCACGGTAAAAATTTAGGGCAGTTTACAACAGATATGTCCCTTAGCAAACAAAGGATTAATGTGATAAACTTCCATAAGGCCCAGTCAGCATAACAAATGTGCACTGTATAATTACAACTTTACTGAGCTTTTTTCTAATTTTATCTCACGGGATACAAATTTAGTATTTGTGGTCGAAATGTAATCTACGGTACTTCTAAGTGCATTCAGCTCTTCACAGCAGTAAATAGATGTTATTTCTAGATGACTTTTTGAGATTAAAAAAAAAAAAAGCATGTGATCCTCTAAGACTATGAAGAACTATGGTTCCAAATAACCGTTTCCGATCCAACGTCTAAACTCCTTTGACTTTATGGTTCTCCTGTTCCGCTCAGATGTAAGTCGTCAAACACATAATTTTTATTTCATTTGTTCTGCTTAGTAATGACTTTAGCCAGCAGATAGCACAGGTTGCACTCTTCATGCTTCTCAGCAGGACATGTGTTTCGAAAAATTGGAAAAAAAAATTTAATTGGAAAGATTAAGACTTGTTTCACACAGAGGTGAGCAAGAATAAGATGCACCAAATTCAGTGGCGGACACAGACAGAAAAGAGACCGCAGTTCAAGAACAGTATATGGGCCCTTTGAGGTACAATAGTTCTGTCTATGAGAGAAGCTGCTTTGGAGGCGGTAGTGCCCCCCTTACATCTTGGGCCCCTGTGCAGCTGCACGGGCTGCGCCAATGGTATGTCCGCACTTGGTCAAATTCATTTTTAGGTGCACACTAATGAATTTTTTTCCATCTTCTCAGTGGTGTTCACCTCTGTGCGTCTTGCCAGAAATGTAACTCCAGTCATGGACTGGAGTAACATTTCTGGCATAAGAAACGCCACACCTCTTCCTGGCTTCTCTACAGCTCTGTTCATTTTGGCAAAGTAGCTGAAAACTGCCATGAAAACACCAAAAATTTTCAACATTTTTGCACAACTCTACATTGCACAAAAATGTTGCAACTATACAAAATGTTTTAGGTCAGTTTTCTGTCGTAAAGACTTTGATGTATCGGCCCAATGTCTCACTATCCCATGAGAACACCGTTAAATGCTCTTTATAGTGTACATCTGTGTGTAATGTTCAGCAGTGGTACGACCGTTCATCTTACCGAGCATCGACCCGTAAGAGAATTCTGATATAGCAAACTCATACCGTGAAATCATCTCCATAAATCGGAAACATGCATGTTGGTGACTGATTTGTGAGGTTATTATGATTAGGCCCAAATATTCTCATTCATTACCATCCACCCTTTATGAATTATGTTTTTCAGCTTCTAGAACACAAATAGTGAGAAGTAAAAAAAACAAACATACAGAATACATGTATTTTGAGATTAATAAAAATATGTAACAAACACGTACCCTTAAGGTCACCAGAGCCGTCATTGTCACTGTCACGGAAGGACTTTGGATACACTTGATAAATTGGACTTCTCTGCCACCAGTCAAGACATTTGGGAGAAAGGGCAATAATAGTGATGGTAGCTGCTATGATGGCCAGTGTTGCTATGATGATGAGCCAGAAAAGAATCTCTCGGGTGACTTTGTAGCATGTTTTATTTGAAAAGTGTAGTAGAACCTCTTTAGGCATCCCCGCGTATGGCTTCAGAGGGAATGGGTCTTCAAAAGAATCCAGTTTAATCGAGTAGATCTGGTCTTCGGTCTTGCTACTTTTCCTGCTTCCAGACATCGAATGTTCATCATTCCCCGGATCAGAAACAAAACCATTGTTCTCCACTCCTGTCTTCTTCAGTTCAACTGCATTTACCTCCTCAGTCATGGTCACAGCTAAGCCGGTCTCTGATCCGCAGACATACAGAAGTGGCAACGATCAAAAAAGCAAAGTTTACCTGAGGTCTGCAAGCCAAATACTGCAAATTCCCTTTAAATACCTGATCCTAGGTCAAGGTACAGAGAGGCAGAATAATACAAAGTTCTGGTAATCATTGATAGACCACAGCTGCATCACGACCTGGATTATTGGGTGTCTGCAATCCCTCTGTAGTGTGGCGATGATAGGAGTAGCATTCGTTTGCTCATTGCAGCTAGGAAACACATAGTGAAGTACAAATCATTCTTGGCAGTGCGATCTCTCCAAGGAAGAACAATGGCCGTTTGATGCACATAAATTCCTGATGAAGGTCACACAATGGCTCCATTCTGAAGATGGATTTGAATTTCAAATGTTTTCATTGTGAGAGTTCCTTAGTCTTGTTCTGCCTGACTGCACAAAGGTACGATGAAGCTAAAGCCAACTGTAAGGTGAAGTGCAGATTGCGCCATTTTTTTAAATTCTTCATTACATTTTCGATTGTGAGCGAGCGATGATCGATCACTGGAATGCTCGCGTGCTCGGAACTTGAATCAAGTACGTCGGATGTGCTCAACTAGAGTAGCGAGCATAGTTGAAGTGAATGGAAAACTCAAGCATTTTTCCGGAGGGGTCTTGGTCGGGGTCTCTGTCTCTCCTCCCGACATCAGTACGGGGTTCGGCTTGGATGATTCGATTGAGCGTATTACGGGGACACAAGCACCACGAAGCACTGCTCCAAACTCGATCGAGCACCAATATCCTTGATCGAGCATGCTCGCTCATCACTATTTTGAGTCAGCCTTGATGACACCGTGGGAAAAAAAAAATCTTTTAATTTCTTCTTTTCTTTTGTACTTTTTCATATTATATCCCAAACTGATGCATTTAAATATTTACCTGTTTTGGAATTCTTTTTCATTGTGGCAGAACGTGCTGCTTGTAAAAGGGAATCTGACAGCAGAATTTTGCTATTTAATCTAAGAGCAGCATAATATAGGGCAAGAGAGCCCGATTCCTGACATGTCACTAGGCTGTGTGCTGTACTTTCAATAGTGTTTTATCAGCAGGGCATTTTCATTAGAGGACTAGGTCTCAGTGCACAGCAGTCCAGCTAATCTGTGTGACCCCGCCCCCACCACTGATTTGCAGCTTGCTGATAATTCAGTGTACACGAGAAGCTTTCAATCAGTGGTGTGTGTGTGTGTGGGGGGGTTATACACAGCTCAGCGTTCTGACCACTGCCACATCTACAACAGAGAAAACAGGGATTCTATCAAAACTACAGCAAGCAGTCCAGTAAGTGACACATTGCTGGAATTAGGGTCTCTGCCCCTACTTCACGCTGCGCTTAGATTCCATAGCAAAAACCTGCTAACAGATTCCCTTTAAGACCTTCACATGGATAATAAAGCTTTATGTACAGTGGGTTCCGAAAGTATTCAGACCCCTTTAAATTTTTCACTCTTTGTTTCATTGCAGCCATTTGGTAAATGCAAAAAAGTTCATTTTTTTCTCATTAATGTACACTCTGCACCCCATCTTGACTGATAAAAAACAGAAATGTAGAAATTTTTGCAAATTTATTAAAAAAGAAAAACTGAAATATCACATGGTCATAAGTATTCAGACCCTTTGCTCAGACACTCACTATTAAGTCACATGCTGTCCATTTCCTTGTGATCCTCCTTGAGATGGTTCTGCTCCTTCATTGGAGTCCAGCTGTGTTTAATTAAACTGATAGGACTTGATTTGTAAAGGCGCACACCTGTCTATATAAGACCTCACAGTTCACAGTGCATGTCAGACCAAATGAGAATCATGAGGTCAAAGGAACTGGCCAAGGAGTGAATACCCAGAGTGCAGTGCACACGATGCGAGGATTCACAAGTCTGCAGTCACATAGAGTGACTGCAGACTTGTAATTTAAATCCAAACAACCCCTTAACCTCCGGAGCTTTTTCCGGTTTTACGTTTTTCACTCCCCTTCTTCCTAGAGCCATAACTTTTTTATTTTCTGTCAATATGGCCGTGGAAGGGCTTGGTTTTTGCAGGACGAGTTGTACTTTTGAACGACACCATTGTTTTTAGCATGTCGTGTACTAGAAAACGGGAAAAAAATTCCAAGTGCGGTGAAATTGCAAAAAAAAAAGTGCAATCCCACACTTGTTTTTCGTTTGGGTGGTTATTTTGCTTGGTTCATTAAATGTTAAAACTGACCCGCCATTATGATTCTACAGGTCATTACGAGTTCATAGACACCAAACATGTCTAGGTTCTTTTTTATCTACGTGGTGAAAAAAAATTCCAAACTTTGCTAAAAAAAGAAAAAAAATTGCGCCATTTTCCGAGATCCGTAGTGTCTAAAGTTTTCATGATCTGGGGTTAGGTGAGGGCTTATTTTTTGCGCGCAGAGCTGACATTTTTATTGATACCATTTTGGTGCAGGTACGTTATTTTGATCGCCCGTTATTGCATTTTAATGCCATGTCGTGGCGTCCAAAAAAAAGTAGTTCTGGCGGTTTTAATTTTTTTCTCAGTACGCTGTTTAGCAATCAGGTTAATCCTTTTTTTAATTAATAGATCGGGCAATTCTGAAAGCGGTGATACCAAATATGTGTATGTTTGATTTTATTTTTTTTATTTTGAATGGGGCGAAAGGGGGGTGATTTAAACTTTTATATTTTTGTATTTAATATTTTTGAAAACATTTTTTTTTCACTTTTACCATGCTTCAATAGTCTCCATGAGAGACTAGAAGCTGCCGCTACCCGATCGCCTCTGCTACATAGAGGCTATGAGCAGATTGCCTCTATGAAGAATTACTTGCTGTGAGCGCCAACCACTGGGTGGCGCTCACAGCAAGCTGGCAATGACAACCATAGAGGTCTCCAGGCTGACACACCGGTGACCCCCAATCACGTGACACGGGTCACCGGTGTGCGTATTTCCGGCCCGATGGCCAGAAGCGCAATTTAAATGATGCAGTCCGCGTTTCACAGCGGCATTAAACTAGTTAATAGCCTCGGGTGGATCGCGATTGCACCCGCGGCTATTGTGGACACAAGTCAGCTGTTCAAAACAGCTGACATGTCCCGGGAACGATGTGGGCTCACCGCCGGAGCCCATATCAAAGGGAGGGATACTGACATCAGCGTACTATTACGCTCAATGTCGGTAATGGGTTAATAAGTGACAACTTAATCCCAATGGCAGGGTTTACTGTTCTGACACACAGTTAATTTTTGTGGACATGGGTGGGGTCTTTCCGCCTGAGATCCCTATTTTTTTTTGTGTAATTCAAGAGAAATTCTTTCTATCTGGAAAAGAAAATAAGTTTAAGGAGAATCTGTCGCCAAATGTCAAAAGAAACGCTGCATACATTTTTAAATAGATCTCTTTGTTCTGATGAGGCCAGTGTACTTACTTTAAAAATCCATAACAAAATGGTTGTATAATGTTGATATTAAAAGTGAGAGAGCTCATAAATCCATGTGTATTGTCTCCACCCACCCAGCTTGACCGCTGCAGCTTGGACTGAGTAGTGGGAGATTTCAACAACAGGGAGGAGGGACACTGAGCCGTCGATCTGGCTGGGTGGCTGGAGAAAGAGTTTGAAGTTTCAGAAAGTATTATAGTCATTGTAACAGATGGGGATTATCAAAGTAAGTACATCAGCCTCATCAAGTGTAAGAAACCTCTTTAATAATGTATGCCGTCTGTAGTGTGAAATATTTTGACAGGTCTGTTTAAAAAATAAGTATTTGATACACTGCCGATTTTGCAAGTTTTCCCACCAAGAATGGAGAGGTCTGTAATTTTTATTATAGGTACACTTCCAAATGTGAGACAGAATCTAAAAAAAAAATCCAGAAAATCACATTGTATACATTGTATGATTAGGTAATATGTCTGTTTTATGGAGTTTGATGTGCCGATTCCAAAAATATGCTTAGTTTTGCTCTATCACATAAAGTTTCTGAGATAGAAGTATTTTTGTTATTACGTTATTTCTGCATTTTCAATGTATGTGGTTTTTCCCATGTTCTTCCCATTTCTTCGCTTGTCTTACTTGTGAATTTTCTTACAGGGACATCAGTAAAGGTTTTAGTGAGTTTTATGGGAAGCCAACCAATGACTGCTTCTCGGAAAGTCACATGTTATGGTGAGGAGCTACTACTGTTTGATCTGATTTAAAAGGAGAAAAATGCCCCGGCAGTGTATCAATCATCCGACCAGATTCTGCTATGTGTGTGGTTCTTTTACACCAAAAGGCCAAGTACGTTCAACCACTCATGATATTAAAAAGATGGACCAGATGTACCTTAACCCTCAACTGGTGATGTGGGGTTTCCTATACCCCAGTGTTTAGAAATCTCTTATTTTTACAGAAAATGCAAAGATCACGTTTGTTTTAATCGTTTTCTTATTGGCGATTGATTATACGAGTAAATAACAAATTTTTGACACCCACAAATATCGGAAAATGTAATACTTTGATGATTCAATCCGAGGGCATTA
>VIAB01001279.1:6769-21433 GCA_009801035.1 Oophaga pumilio
AAACGTGTAGAGGATCGTGGCAGGGCGTTAGAAGTGAGTGTGGGATTGTGTTGAGGAGGGCCAGGATTTGGGGATATGTCACCAGTAATGAGGAGTAACAGACAGAGCGTTAGAAGGTCGGAGCAGGATAAGACATGATGTGGCAGTGTGTGTTTGGAGAAAAAGGATTGTACATGGAGGAACAGTTCTGAGGAAAAGGTGAGATGGCTGGGGAGGATGGAGGGGGAAATGACTACTTCCTTACTAGGTGGGGGGATTATAGGAGATAGGAAGAAAGGAAGTAGTATGGGGTGAAAGTGAAAAGAAAAGGAAGCATGGTAGTGGTTATATATTCTGTCAACTTACAGTCAAATTCCAGTCCAATTCTAGTCTAATTCAGAGTTTAGTAATTAGAAAACTGTAATTTGAAAGATGGAATATGAAAGATGCATGGTCAGACACGTCTGGTCAGACCCATGTCCCAGAATATATGTGCAGTTGAGAGGGATCAGCTGTGAGGGGGGTTGTGGGCGTGATTACCCAGACCACATGTTCACAGTTAAGCAGAGGTTATAAAAAAGGGGGAAGAGACTGGCTACTTAGGTATGCATGAAAGACACAAGGGGAAGGATACATTGTGATACAGATAGATGGATAAGTAGTGAAATGCCAGAGATTATATGCACTTCATACAGTCAAAAGCAGAGGAAAAGCTGGGTGGATGATAGCGTACCAGAGAGAGATTATATGCACTTCATAGACAGTCAAAAGCAGAGGAAAAGCTGGGTGGATGATAGCATACCAGAGAGAGATTATATGCACTTCATAGACAGTCAAAAGCAGAGGAAAAGCTGGGTGGATAATGGCATACCTGTGGATAGAAAGGACAACTCGGTTAAGATACAGATGATGATGATAACACAGCAGTGATGAATGGCTAAATGCATTATGGAATTCTAGTCTAATTCAGAGTAAAGTAATTAGAAATCTGTAATTTGAAAGATGGTAAAGTAATAGCGCTATAGTACTGATTGCATTGATACTGTTGGACAAGAAATCCGCTTTGTGGCGATTCTTTAATCACCATTTGAGGGTTTCTGATAATTTAGATTTCGGTGCACAGGGGCTGAACTGTGCACTGGGTCTTCTGCCTGTCTGTGATTCCCTGGCCCTCCACTGGTCTTGGAATGACAAGTCATTACTTTTTCAGTGACTTTCTTCCCTTGTTATAAAAATTCTCTTCAAACAGAGGAGGCAAGGCTTTCCTCTATTGTTATAAAACTTCTCTTCAAACAGAGGAGGCAGCTGGAGGGGGAAGAGAATCGCAGACAGGGAGGAGAAGAAGACCTGGTGCACAGTCTGACCCCTGTGCTCCGAAATGTGATTAGCAGAATTTAACCTCAACTGGTGATTTGAGAAGAAAAATATCCATCAATTCATATATCTGAAGTTAGCACTAATGCTAATTTTACATTTTTATGGTAAATGAGTTAGGACATGTCACCAGGAAAAAAGTATGCAGTTTTTGTTATTTTATTTCCACTGCCTCCCCTGCGTATTCAACTTTTTTAATTTAATTTTATTTTTTTTAAATCTGCCATATGGTACCAGAGTTAGGGGCTTTTTTTTAATTAGTAGTAGTTTTTATGATCTTTATAAAGGGGGTGTGGCTCACAGGTTGTTTTTATAGCAGTTTAAAGACATCCCCCCAGAGAATCCTGTGAGCCACGCCCCCTTAGTAAAGATCATTAACATGATCACCAAACTAAAAACCCATATGGTAGATTTAAATAAAAGGGAAAAAAAATACTCAGGAGAGCAGTGGGAATAAAATTAAACACTTTTGCCCTAGTGACTGGTCCTCTATAAAGGGAAATATTTAGTGTAGTGAATTTTAATAGCCTCCCATAAATGGCTTGTAATTATATGTTTACTCTGAGGGTTTTCTTCTTTCATCTGATTCTGTGCCAAATGAAAGCCAACAAAACACTGGTCATTGTTTTCAGTGGGATTTCTGCATTGCTTTTCATACTGGCGCAGGTTTTCTGATTTCTGCTATAGATTTCAGATTAAGATTCCATTATATTTTTCACAAAAAAATAATCCGCCATGTGAACACACGGTAACATTCCGAAATATACATTATGTAAATAGCTTGCTCTTTTCCATGCCTAACAGATGTCTGCTTCCTCGTACTAATGTTACATCATACCTGTCTCCTCAGACACTGCTTTGGTGTTCATTTTCAGAAAATTAGGCATGAAATTTGTCTGGGACACGGATACATGAGTTCAAGTGTTATCCAGCTGTTGGGCAACTGTACAACATTCAGATCTTGAATTCTCTTATTAATATTTGATAAATCACATGATATCCACTAAATCTACAGAAAACGACTCAAAATAGAGCAAACTGAACAAAATGCAGTAAATTTGTCAGAATTCAATTGAGCTGTGATGTTGGGCTCTGTGACTGTAGGCTTAAGCTTTGTGAATTACTCGCCAACATTAATCGAGGCATGTATTTTGAGACATAAGTTGGTGTATGTGCATTCCTAGGCCATGTTATTGCCTTACACTCCTAATGTATAAATGAACAGCTAAAAAAAGGCATCTGAGATCTTGTGCTTGTCTTAGACCATTTCAATATGATGTTGGTTGAGCAAGTAATGCAAATGCCCCCATGAGATACTCCAAAGCCCCCCATGCACCCAACTGATGCCAAAGAATGTAAATTTAGTATCCGCTAGACAAGTAAGTATACCTTAGTATACAGTTACAGTATTCTTATGCTGGAATTTCTTTGTAATTGGCCATAATAATAAATGTGTACCATGTGGTACACCTTTTTCTGCTTGGACGTCTTTGTATGGGATGCAGGGGCATATGTCAGGTCTTTGTATTTGGTGCAACAGTTGATTTTGTGATTTCTTATCCCACAAAAACTTTGCTTGACATTTCTGCCACATTAATGCTTAAAGCACAAACAATGTAAATTCCAAAATAGGCAAGAACATGGTCTACACATTAGTCATGGGTGGTCCCATAACAGTGATATTCCAGGCTTTATCTATCCATTGGGGACCTCACCCGCTGGACCCCTATGGCTGACAAGAGCAAGGGTGTATAGTCATGTGGTGACAAAGTAATGTGAGACAAGGGCTCCAGTCCCCATAGTGACAATGCAAATGCTTGGCCGGCACCTTGACTGGTAGCCAACTGTCCAGTTATTCCTGGAAATAATATAAAATCTGGCACTTTTTCCAATATCCATAATAAATGTAGGTGTCCATGTTTAGTTTTGTTTGTAAGCTGGAGAAATTTGTACACATTATTATGACTGTGATTATTATGTTACATTTCACAGTGAATGCAGCTTCATATCAGAAATATAGGCTGAAGACATAAATCACTTAAAATCTTAAAGGGCTTGTCCACTACTAGGACAACTTTCTCAATCTAAATGTTTGGCCCCAATAAAATAAAAACATTTATACTCCCCTCCCATGCCAGCGCCCTTTCAGCGGTGTCGGCACTCACAGTCCCGGAGCTGACGGGAGGTTGCATAACAACGTAATGCCCCGCGCCCAATCAGCGCTGGCATCACTGTCCCCGCCTTCTGTCGAATTGAACATGAAAATGAAGCTATGGCTGCAGCTGATCTCAGAATTCCTCTTCATGTTCAAGTCTTATGAAGGTAGGGACAGTGACGTCAGTGCTGAGTGGGCGCCGGGCACCACATGTCATGCAACTGCATGAGAGCCCCGGGACGAGTGCCAACACCGCTGGAACGGCGCCAGCGTGGGAGGGGAGTATAAGCTTTTTTATTTTATGGGTGCCAAACATTCAGATCGAGAAGGAGTTGTCCTTTTAGTGGACAACCCCTTTAAAAATTTATTATGATTTTGTAATGTGTCCGTAAATATTGTTGTGTGCTCTTTATTTTTTTGACAAGCTGGCCAGACCAAATAATAAAAAAAAAAGTTCACAACCGTGCTCCTTGTGTAGTGCAGATAAACCGGGAGCATGTCACTCCCATTCCTGTGATTAGTGGGAATATTAGAGATGGGGTACCCAGTGATCGGACACTGAAATATATATGAATTATTTTTATTTATAGAATATTTTGCTACAACTACTATATTACTTAGATTTGACAGTGTAAATGTATGATTTAAGTCACGTTCTGAATGTACTTTATTGAATCTAACATTTTTAGAATCACCCTTTGGTGCTTTGAAATTTCTTGGCCTGAGCAAGAGAAAGAAAGAGCCATTCTGCTATTATGCTGCTAACATTCCTATTAAAATGCATCAGGAACTTGAAGGAAATATGTTTTAGCAGGCATATCCTTTTCATTTACCTCAAAACCTACACACAGGGCCCAGAAAGGGAAGGTAGCAGGAAGGAACAGTTTTCAGAATAATCTGCCCACTTGCATTTAGCAAAACAGTCAGGAAAACATTTTTTTTCTCCTCTATTTCTTTTTCTATGTAATGTGTTTGTTGTATTACCAATGACTACCCCGCGCTGCCTGCTGCTGCGGCAAACTTGAGAGCCTCTTTGTGACTGCTCGGCTCTGTCTGTTCCTAATGTAGTCCTAATCAAGTCCTCTTTTTCTCTTAAGAGTCAATTTGCATATTAAATTTCCCAGAGGAGCATTGCACGGCGAATAAGCCTCCTTACCTTGACACGCCAGAGCTGGTATGTCACTCTCCACAAGGAGAAACCTTACCCCTTAGACCTCAGTCCAGAGCCTGAGGCTAGCCAAATCATATCTCATACTTTGTACTGACGAGGACCAATAGTCCGAAACACCGTGTCTGCAAATTGAGATATGATTTGGCTTTTATCCTAAGTCACATTACAAGACTCGTTAAAGGGTTAATTGTGACTTGTAGGATCGCTACTTCCAATAGGTGGCGCTATAGAGTTCAAGTCCTCTTTTTCTCTTAAGAGGCAATATGCATATGTTCCTAATGTATTCATCTTTACATTTCAGGCCACAAGAAGACTATCTTAAGGACAGCGTTGAATGGATATTTTCATTTTGCATCTGCTCATCAATATATAACAAATAGCGGTATTGGTGGGAAAAAAGTAATTTAGTTCCATAGTCTAAGTTGGAAATGAAAATGAGGGATAATAGCAAGTGTTTTAGATCTAAGACCAATTATTCCAAAAGTGGGTCGTGGTAGAGTTGGTGTCAATCTAGTTGTACCCCACCGTGTTCAGTGGCTGCTGGATGGGAGCAGGAGAATCCCCTTTTACCTAATGGCATAAGTGGCTCTTCTTTTGATTAGCCAGCCTGGAGCGACGCGATATGTTTCACATCAAAATGATGACGTCATTCCGGGCTGCCGAATCAAATGAAGATCTGTGGATGCCGCCAAGCAAGAGCCAGTTCTACAGCTCCCGTCCAGCAGCCAAAGACCACTGTCATTGGACTGGGATGTATGAATGAATTTGCACCAACACTTGGTATTTACAATTTGTGGTGTGTCCCTGCACACTATTATTGTCCAATCAGTGCTCCTAGTGTCACACCTTTTTAATAAGGGACTGTTAACACTCAGTAGTCAAATTATTTATGCATTTCGAAAAGGAATAACTGAGAGATAGTACAAAGTTCAAAGAAAAGATAGTCCATTATTATTCTATGGGGACTACAAGTTTTTATTAAAATAAGCATGTCAGAGGAGGTGATGGGTCCTCTCTGTATATTGTAGGCACCAAAATGCATCCATTTACATTATCTGTATCTGAGGCAGTAGCACTCGATCACCTTGCCTCCTAGATGGTGAATCTTCAACCGTTCTCTATGAACACGCAATGTATGTAGACCTCAGTGAATAGACGTTCTCGCATAAACAGTCAAGGTCTCAAAGTGTTGGCTCAGGGACAGAATTGTGACCGAAAGTAAAAGATTGTCTATTCTCCTTGCGTCAATTTCCTGAAGAGCCTCTTCATTTGAAGGATATTTGTAGACATGGAGGATAAGATAGACCTCATTTAATGAAAGGCAATAGGGAAACATTGTGTAAACCTAAAACAATGCAGTATGGGTTTAAGTGGACTATGGATGAACGGAATGAGACAGTATTTTTGGGGGATATTTATATGAAAGCAAGAACATTCTTTAAACCATAATTCTTCAGACGGGTAATAAATTAAGTGAAACCTGCCCTAGTCTCCATAATTTTGCTTGATGGGCCAGCGTTACTCATAGTAATAATTCTTTGGGCATGTCTAATAACCACCTCCTGGTGTGACAGTGCACATCTTGCTTCATGTGTGGGTCTTCCAGCTTCAAGGAGATGATTTACTCTTCCCCTGGTGAGGAGGACTAAAATATGTGAACAATGAAGGTATTTGTAAAATAACTAACCATAGAAACTCATTATTTCTTCTGAACACATGTATTGCTTCAGGCAGGCACTGCAAGGAGACCTATATGAATATACTGTGTGTCACCGCATGATATTGAGGATTTCATAATCTGTATAATTCCGACAACCTATTTTCTTCCAGTAACTGCAGACAACATCTTTCTAGAAGAGACTACGGTTGCCCAAAGCTTTAATATTTGAGATGGTGGATTATTTTCACCTGGGAGATACTTTTCCTAATAGAGTTAAATATTTAAAGAAAAGTTAAAACATAAATTTTATTTATTTTTGTGTTGAAAACTAAATTAAAATTTTATTTTAAAAGAATCCCCCTCAATTCAATTAATACTTACTAAATTGTGAAAAATTGTATTTTCCTATCCCCTTTGTTAGAGCATACAAATATCATACCAAGGTGCCCCTCATACTTAGGGCATTGTCTCTAACAGCTTGTGCGCACAACCGATTATATCAGACAACTGCTCTCCATGGTTTTTATGGTTAGCATTTGTACTCATGATATTCTATGGGGCTGTTGTCACGACCCACTAAGGTCGGAGCAGTGGACGGCACAACAAACACCAACAACGGGGATGGAAAAAGGGGGAGGAAGACCCTAACGATAGGGAACGAGGTATGGGGCACCTCCTAACACAGCCTGTGCCTATCCCTAATCTCCCCTAACGCCTTATGCTGGTCCTTCCCCCGCTGTTGTCACCTCACTATACCCTAGCTAGTGTACTGGCTGGCATGGACGCTAGCCCACCACTGCAGATGGTGTAAACACGGGGTAATGACGACAAGCATGAGACAGACAAAGACAGGGAATAAAGAAAGTTAGATTTCAACCTTCTGCTGCAAGCTCCACACAGCAGAGGATTCAGAACCAGGACCTCAAGCAGCTGATACACGCTGACACCAGAGACCTCCACACTCAGCTGATGTGTCAGGTGACTATTTAAAGGATGGTGGGAGTGGTCACCACCGACATCAGCTGACCAGCAACACAGCAGCTGCCAGCAAGGAAAACTGACATTAATCCTTGTTGGCCTGAAAGGAAAAAAATCTACATTTAAATTATAGCGGAACCAGCGCTGCCACGAATCCAAAAATGAATCGTGACCGCTGTGCACATGTAGGAGACATGTGTGATTTTGATCTGAGTGTCGGATCACAATCGGCAATGCAAGTCTATGGGTATGTGAATGGCTAATGTGGATAAACTTTTTTATTTTTTTTTTTAAATCTCCAACTGAAAAATTGATGTCACTGATCAAACTCTGATCAGAATAGTCCTGTTCACCTACCTTTACTCTGAATTCAGTTGTCCATGTTACACGGAACAAATCAGAATCTTGATTTCCAGGACAGGCCACTGCCTCCAAGCTCTACAGAATCTTAGAATAAGACTGTTGAGTTTGGTTCAGGAGACTGGTGGCTGGTCTGGAAGTCAGGGTCTGAATTCAAACTCTGTTATTGACTAGAATGTCAAGAAAGATGGGCTCTTGATTTTTTTTTTGGGGGGGGCTCAGCAATAAAGTCTCATTACATTTTTGAAGGATAATACATTTCAAGATGTTTGGACGCCCACATCAACCTTTTTATGTCATTGTATTTTACTTGATATTAAAAAATTTAAGATACTAATTTGTATATCAAAAAGTTGGTTAGCAGACAATATGGCTGACTTCACATGTCCGGCAGGGGTCTTTTTCCAGATTTTATTAAATAGTAATTTTATATTGACAGTTCATGTATAGAAAAGCTGGGTGACAACCTTGTAGAGTTGTAATAGCAGCCATATTGGATGTAATGTACAATTGAAGAAGCTGATATATTTATTAAATTTGGGGTAGAATTGGTAGGTAACTAATTGACCAATATAGGTATTTTTTCAAATTTTAGGTGGTACGTCTTATAGAAATTGTGTGTAACATGTATACATAACTTACTGTGAACTTCCTTGATGGTAGTGTTGTATTGCTCCTATATATGCTGTTTCTAGCGGATAACCTGGGTGAATCCTGGATAGTGTAGAGAAATCTTCTTTCTTTGCTTTCATCCTCCCAATCATGAAATTCCTAGTGATGTATATTTTTTCATAACTACCTCTAGTGAGTCAGTAATGTCGTCTCATTTATCTTTCAGGTGTTATAATAATTGACCCCAATCGGTATTCCATTATCTTAAATGGAGCAATTATCCACATTGTCACTTTTGTATTTGCTCTTTTGACCCCAGGGTCACAGGGGCCTAGAGTAACCAAATCCCACAAAATTATTCCCTTACCTGTCATATAAATAGTCATCCCAGCAAAATGAGACCCAAGGGTGCTTTTGCCAAGGTGTTGAGAAGGCCAGTCTAACTCAATCCTTTATTCTGCTCGGTAAGGAATGCAGTACTGTTCTGGCACTCTATCAAAATAAAACAACGTTCCATTTTTCCTTTTTTTTGTGGAAAGTAGGAGAGAGGGAGAACCCCTGTACTCACAAACACTTCTTTGTGGACTTCTTTATTGAAATTTCCATTCAATTCTTCCATCTGTTAGCTGTGCTTACCACCATTACCAGGGAAAGAATTCAGCACCCTCCATTTCATGGTCTAGGATCATAAAACTGTCTGGATTATTTCAGTTATATTTACAACTAACTTAATATTACTTTTCTAACAGGTTTAAAGCTTTTAATTCCACCACGTTCATTATTCAGGCTAGTGTTTCTTATGGATTGGTGCGATATATGTTTTCTTTTATTCGTGGAATGTATGTTCAGATAATTTCTTCTTATGTTCTTATGTGACCTGTTAACCCATCATTTAGGTGTGTACTAGAATATTTCTATACATACCAGAGACCTGTCTAACAATATACATGTCTGATACCAAAGGTTACACATAGGCTATATAGCTACCATTAAAATAGTTCCCACTTTGTTAGCTCTAGTGAATGGCTGTTGCATTCTACTTTCTTTATTTTCACCTGTCAAACCTTTGGGAGGGCATTTCTTTTGACACTATGGAATGTATCTTGCATAAAACAAAGTATACTATTTTACTTTAGTGTAAATGTTTCACAAAGGTTTATTTTTTATTTTTTTTTGCGTTGTTCCTTTTTTTTTTTTTTTGCAGGTAAGACCAGTGAACTTTGTTGAGTTGTAGCAACCAGAGCCAGGCAGCTACTGACAAGTCTAATGATACTGAAAACAATGGGTATTGACTATTGATAAATATTGGGAAAAATAGGTCTAGTTTTGTGCAAAGCACAAGGCATCTAAAATGCTTTCTACAGTTTGGAGCTAATTTTTGCAAAAAAATGGAGTATCGTTTAACACCTTTACGACTTTCATTATAGCTTGCTAAGTAAAAAGTATGGAGCCGGCTCAGGAGCTGAGCTTTCTGTATACCAAGGGTATGTCGGCTGTAATACATTATCCCATATTATCCCATCCCTAACCCACCTCTTCAACCTATCACTAACTTCCGGTACCTTCCCTTCTGCTTTCAAGCATGCCACAATCACGCCTATTCGTAAAAAGCCAACCCTCGACCCAACCGCTATGTCCAGCTATCGCCCAATATCGCTGCTCCCATTCGCTTCCAAACTCCTGGAGCTGCATGTCCACGCTGAGCTTTCCTACCACTTCTCTTCTAACTTGCTCTTTGACACTCTACAATCTGGTTTCCGCCCCCATCACTCCACTGAGACAGCCCTGACCAAAATTACTAATGACCTACTTACAGCCAAAGCGAACAGACAATACTCTATACTCCTGCTTCTTGACCTGTCCTCTGCTTTTGACACAGTTGACCACTGCCTTCTACTACAGATTCTTTCCTCCTTTGGCGTCAAAGACCTCGCCCTATCCTGGATCTCCTCATACCTTTCCAACCGCACATTCAGCGTCTCCCACTCACACACTACCTCCTCGTCCCACCCTCTCTCCGTTGGAGTCCCCCAAGGATCTGTTCTAGGACCCCTACTCTTCTCAATCTATACACTTGGCCTGGGGCAACTCATAAAGTCCCACGGATTCCAGTACCACCTTTACGCTGATGACACTCAGATCTACCTCTCTGGCCCAGACATCACCTCTCTGCTATCCAGAATCCCGGAGTGTCTATCAGCCATATCCTCCTTCTTCTCCTCCCGCTTCCTCAAACTCAATGTGGACAAATCTGAACTCATAATCTTCCCCCCATCCCACAGATCTTCCTTACCTGACCTATCTATCACAATTAACGACATCACGCTTTCCCCCGTACCAGAAGTCCGCTGCCTCGGAGTAACCCTTGACTCTGCCCTGTCCTTCAAACCGCACATCCAAGCTCTTTCTACCTCCTGTCGCCTTCAGCTCAAAAATATTTCAAGAATCCGTCCTTTCCTCAACCCTCAATCTACTAAAATGATTGTGCACGCCCTCATCATCTCCCGCCTCGACTACTGCAACACCCTTTTCTCTGGCCTCCCTGCTAACACCCTCGCACCTCTCCAGTCCATCCTTAACTCTGCTGCACGACTAATTCACCTCTCTCCTCACTACTACTCCGCTTCTCCCCTCTGCAAATCTCTTCACTGGCTCCCATTCCCTCAGCGTATCCAGTTCAAATTACTAATACTGACCTACAAGGCCATCTATAATCTGTCTCCTCCTTATATCTCTGAACTAATCTCCCGATATCTTCCCTCACGTAATCTCCGATCCTCCCAAGACATCCTTCTCTCCTCCACACTTATTCGCTCCTCACCCAACCGCCTCCAAGACTTCTCCCGAATATCCCCCATCCTCTGGAATTCTTTGCCCCAACACGTCCGACTATCAAACACATTCGGATCCTTCAGACGGAACCTGAAAACCCATCTCTTCAGGAAAGCCTACAGCCTGCAATGACCCTGCTGCCTCCTCACCACTACCGGAGTTATTGCCTCAACCAACACCGGAACTGCTGCAACCCCCCGACCTACTGTCTCCTGCCTCACAATCCTGTAGAATGTAAGCCCGAAAGGGCAGGGTCCTCTCCCCTCTGTATCAGTCTGTCATTGTTAGTTTGTTTACTGTAAGTGATACCTGTAATTTGTATGTAACCCCTTCTCATGTACAGCACCATGGAATCAATGGTGCTATAGAAATAAACAATAATAATAATAATAATACATAACAGAAAGACATATACCTGTAAGTGCAGCACCCGGAGCTGGCTCTATTCACTACATTTTTCAATTTCACCGCTTTTTATTGAGGAAATAAAATCTAGTACCAATATATTAGATAATTGGTCATTCAGAAGACTTGTAATAGTCTGACAGCATAACCACCATATAAGTATAGTTGGATTGGAATGATAGTTCATATAGATAATATACTTTTATTGATGTTGATTATTTATCTAGAAGCTTTATTTGCAATTAAATGGGTTCTCAGCTTTGTGCAATCACTGGTCAGAATGGCCTTTTTTTTAACAATAAGCAGATAGGAAAGTGAGAGATCTCAAAAATGTTTTTCACTATTAATTAAAAGAATAAACATTGTGAAGGTTGTCAGAAAGTTCAGGATCTCAAATTACCAAAAAATCACTTGTGTTATAATGGTTATGCCACCACTCAGAAGAAACGCTATTGCTGGTCCCCTTGCTGACTTGATTGATTGCCAGTGACATAATTTCAAGCGATATTTACTGCATTTCTTTGAAGCAAGTGGACTGCGGCGTCATGTGTGATACAGCTGTATTTCCATGCTGCTGTGGTGGCTAGTGATTTTGTACTCGATCTTTGGGACCTAAATCAGTCCGCGATGGAGGACCAGCTAGAATAACTCTTCAGGCTCCACCTACATGACTCCTTACACACATGTGCTAAGGTGAAGTGCAGCATGAATAATGCTGCCAAAGAGTCACAGCTATAGGCTGGTTGAAAAAAAGATCAGCTCACCACCGCTCCATCGAATTTTAGTGGTCATGCGATCTTCAGTAAGTTGGGTGCACGGATCAGTAGGAGGTGTCACACAAGCAGCAGTAGAAGCAAAAACAGGTAATGGAAGATCCAGCTCCAGAAGTTAGATAATAGGATATAATTGCCCTTTATTTCATTTTCAATAAAATCACGTGATGAAGAAAAAAATTTAAAGACAGGGACACATATGGCCGACATGTTTCAGGCCAGGGGACTGCTGCCTCCAAGCTTGTACAGCTTTATTTTGAAGGACTGTGAAAAGTCATGTTTATTCCCACTAGAGACATTTTTGAACTTTGAGTTTTTCCTTCACACTTTATTCTTTTCATGGCCACAAGAACTAGTTTCTAGTGATTTCTCTTGTAAATAGACAGCCGATTTGCTTTCTTTATAGACATGAATGGAAAAAATGTTTGCAAAATTGGCACAAAAGTGCACCAAAGTAATTGTAAGCCATCGTGATCCCAGGAAAGGTTAACAATGTACACATATTTATTATCCCTACAGTTTAGAAGGATTGGATTTGGTATCAGTTTTATGGTTATTAGAATTATTCATTCCTGGTACCAAATGTAGCATTAATTTCTTTTTCCATTAAGCATGATATATGATGTAATGTAGCATATCCATAAATCTCCATTGCCGGTTTTGAACCCAACTTGTGTATTAGTGATTGAAAAGAGAATATTAGTATTTTAATAGCTACAACTATGCTGAAGGGTATTGAATGTTTGGTTTTAAGAGATATAAAAACTATTTGCAGCTGTGAGGGAATATCCCACCATGCTTATTTGGCCCTTCTCTTTAAAGAGTTATTGCCTTTTTTCTCACTTAAAGGATGTCATGGGACGAGCTCCATGTAATGTTAGCTCATCATGTGTTTGTAAGCACATAAAATGCAGACACTTTAATACGAGCTCCCTTTTAACTCATGTAGTGTTGGAGCCTCCTGCTGCATTGTTTAGTATACAGAAGACAGATGTACAAGCTTTTACTACAACTCCTTCACATGGGAACCTTCATAGGACCATGAGAATCCTTTCAATTACACCCAAATACCGAATGCCCAAGGAGGCCGCTCTGTTCAAAGAGTTTACCGAAAACTTAATCCAGACAATGAAACGCGTGAGATCATTGCAAATAACACATAATAGATAAGATCTGTTACACAGAGAGTTGACCAACGTATTAATTTTTACTAAAGAGAGGCAATAAGTTGGTTCTATAGAAATAAAATTATTAACAACAGATAATGCAGTTTCCATTGCAACCATATTGATCACATACCTAATTTTGCAGAGGCCCATTATGAACTTCAAGCTGCGATCTTATTGGTTGCAATAGTCAAATTTTCCTGTGTATTAGTATTGTTAAATTTCCTCTCTTATGTTTTAAAAGACTTTTATATAAAGACTTTTTGACATATCTATGACTTTGTTGGAGCCGTCATTACAGGTGTCTGTCATACTTGCCTGAAAAAGAAAGCTTGGCATGTCGCACTTTTTTTTTTTTTTCCCCACAATGAAATGACAGACTGCATAATAGAAGCGGACAGAGCCCAGTATTTGTTCGGAGGAGTTTGTTGATCACCATCTGTGTGGAAGTAGACTGTCCATCATTTGCTGCTCCTGTGAGGGAACGGAAAATCAAAAAAGCAATTGGGGCATATGATCACAATATGATCAGAGCTTTAAAGGGGTTGACCATGAGGAAAAAAGTCTAACTGCAATAAATGTGAGAAATAAAAATGTAAGAAATATTCGCCTTTTAAACCCTCCACCAATCCTTTTTTGCTGCTCCAATGGTTCCTGCAGATCTTCTTATCATTTGTGCATCAATGTGATTGCAGCAATCAGTCACTGGCTTCTGCAGTGATGTCTACACAAAACCACGCAGGCCAGTGATTTGGTTGCTATAGTCATATGTATGTATGACCTTCCATCAATGCAGCAAAATAAAGATGGTCCAGGATCAATGAAGTTCCAGCTAAATTGTCAACAGGTGAGTATTCATTTATATTTTATTTTCTCATGTTCCCTGCTGGTGGATTTTTTTTTCTAAATCCTGGACAACCTCTTTCATCAGTTCTGATGCCGAGGGGATAACTCCTGATTACAATCTTAAGCTACATTTCCAGTGATATATAATTATGAATGAGCATTCCTAAGGACACTCGCTTCATGATGATCTTTCAGTGTAAACAGGCTGCCGATCACCCCACGCAAAATGCCCATTCAACGATTGAGAAGATCTCTTCTGCATTGCAAAGATCATGATTCTTGGTGGTGCTTCATTTACCTTAGTCTACTTGTGTAAAGTGAATATTAAATGACCACTGATCAGTGAAGTTACA
>VIAB01001279.1:21840-33573 GCA_009801035.1 Oophaga pumilio
TTTTTTTTCTTTTATGCACTAATAAATTATGTTACTTTCTTATAATTATTTATTTGGACTATGACTCCGTGGATTTGTTGTAGGATCTATATTCTGGGAGTCTCCTTGAACAGGATTGTTGGTCAGGTTGACATATGACCAGCATTATTTCATAATATTAATCAGTGGTTATTGTTCTAAGTTCTAACAATCGGCAGTCTTTTAGTGCCGAGAGTCAGGGTGTGTAAACAGACTCTTAGGCCCCAATACATTAAGACTGCCATTTTATGCGCCATTATTCATTAGAGGTGTGCAGGAATATGCCACTTAATGAATTTGGCGCATCTTATCACTGTAGTGCGCTTCTCTGTGTTAAGAGACTGGAGTGACATTTCTGGCATAAGATATGCTGCCTTTTTCCATTAATATGGATAAGCGGGTGTAGCCACACCTTGTACTGCTCCGGCTCCTCCCCAGCTCTGCCCATTTTAGCCAAATTGCTTGAAATTGGCATGACCACAACAAAAGTTGCAAAACTTTGTGCTACTGTTTTTTTTTAATAATTGCACATTTTTTGCCAGTTGCCTGGCATAAACACTTTGATATATTAGCCTCAGTATTTCTTATTCTCATAAGACTAAACAATATTTCGAACACTTCAGAGTAACAATTTGACAAATTAAAAAAATATTGATGGGAGAAAAAATGATTATTAATATGAGAAAGTTTAAATATAGAAAAGGAATTTCTATAAAACAAGGATTGGGTGACAACGTTCTCCTAATCAGATCAGAAGTAACAATATAATGTCCACAGTGGTAAAGGAGAAACTCCAGGGATGGTGATCCTTTACCTTTATGGAAATTCTTAAGCTCGATATTGCCTTCCATCAAATTTTTATATTTTTTTGTTCAATTGTCCGTATTGATCTATCAAGGGCAGGACCTGACTGGCAATTCTGGCAAATGCCAGAAGGGCCGCTCTGGTTGTGGGCCGCCTTGTCTGCTACGTTGTTAACAGAATCTGTGTTCTCAAGACATCCATACTGTTAAGAGTTGTGACTGAGCACAAAATGGCTGACTCAGTCACTTAACCCAGCAGGCCACGGATATTACAGTATTAGAAATGTTGGGTTTGTAGTAAATCTCGCTTTCCTCCATCCAGGGTAATATTCGTAATATATCCCCATCAGGTGCTTGGAGACGGGGACAACATGGGCCTGTGTGATTTAAAATGCCAGGGCTGAATTTCAGCCCCAGTCCCCATACCTGATCAAGGGCACCCCAAAAATGAATGCCTTATTATATTAGAAGTATGTTTTGGCTTCCATAGAGAGAACCAAAGAAGCATGAAGCTACAAGCCATTTTGAGTTTTTGTAGTGTCACAAATGGCACTAGATGTTCTTGACGCCTTCAGAACTTTTTCCGTTTCTGTGGGTCAGAAATCTAGATGCCTCTGACTTGGTATTACAGGACACCAAAGCCTTAGGAAACATAATTAGCCTCAGCTGCTATGACAACAGCTTCTGTTTTCATGGGTCATAGATCATTAGTTACACTTACAGGTTTTCTGAGCGATCTTCAGGTAGTAAAGGGTGGCAGCAGAGAAAACATAGTAGTTTGGACAAATTGTATAAGCTGTCACAAACCAGTGTAAGGCTTCAGGAAAAGATGATCTCTACCGCTGCAAATATGGAGGTCCAGTCCTACTTTGGGTATAGATTTTCTTCTATATTGTAAACTTTTCTTTTCATTTCACTTTGAATTTTTTTTAGGGTGGGGTGATCAAAAAGGTTAAATGTTATTTGTTCGTTTTTTGTTTACGGTTTGTTGCGTTATTATATTTTTGTACTATTTGTCACATTATATTTTTGTTAAATGTGCTGTGTATGTTTAGCTGCAAGTTTTCTAAGTTATAAAAATACAGTATTGGGCTGCATTCACACATTCGTGTAGGTGTGCTGCCAAATTTTTTTTATCAGAGAACACACAGACCCATTGAGTATGTCCTATTCTGTTCCTCAAAATTGGATAAAAATAGGACCTGATCTGGGTGTCACAGATCTCATTCTCAGATCCGTCAATTTAACTTATGTCTGGAATAGATCTATATAACTCAATGAAAAATCTGGGAGCACTCAGACATTTTACACGGATAACAAAAACTTGATTCCAGCTCACCCGGTTGCTCCATGCTCATCCACCTGGGGCTCGGACACCAGCCTCGCCCTGGCCTCACATCAAGGGCAATAGAAAAAATTGGAGTCTGGCTCAACAGGACTGGATTTTTCTTTTCTTTTTTAAATTTCAGTAAGTAATTTTTCATGAGTAAGCCTGCTTAGTGCAGTCGAAATGTGTCGACTGGGTCATGTCGACCATGAAAATTTTCTTTTGTACGCACTTTATTTTCTTTTAAAAAAGAAAAGAAAAATCCATTCCTGTTGAGCCGGACTCCAATTTTTTCTTTTACACCGATGTGTGAATGCAGCCTTGATACGCTGGTGCAAACCTCACATGGCATGGCATCTCATAGATTTCTGGTAATTCTGTAGCATTTTTAAGCCAAGCACAATAAGAAAAGGTGATTCCACCATTTATTGCTTGGTGTTCTGAAGTGTAGGCTCACTTGAAGTACTTTTCAGAATATAGTAAGCAATTGCTCAAATATCAATTCCATGTGAAATATTGTGGTTGGCATCTGTCCCATAGCTGGCAATAACATGATTGGCTGTTGGAGGAGTTCAGATACCCCGCAGTTGCACTTCAGACCCAGATGCTGACTACAGGCTGCAGTTTACAAAATCTGTCTAATGTTCACATTTCTAAAGATTTACAGAGTATGGCAAATAAGCGCAGTGTAAATTATGGCAGTTTGTCCAAAAAAAGCAAAACTCTTTCACACAGGCACATTAGTGCCCACGAAAGGTATTCCTCCTATGAGACGGCTAATGTCTGCCTAATGGAAGTCAAGTTACACACTGGGCTTTGTGCTTGTCGTGAACTCTTACATGGATAAAAGTCAAAATGTGAGTACAGAACATTTCTGCAGCAGCTTTGGGCTGGGATTAACTCGGATCACCTCGTCCCCTGCTTTTAATGAAATTCTCCCCCTTGTATTTTCTTGTTTGGAAGGGAGTCCAAAGTTATCTCATGCTAATTTAGTTAGGCAGTGCCCTCAAGGGATGTCACAGGCCTCTATGACCCTTCCAGTGAGACTCAGTGAAGGGATGAGGAGAATTAGACATTCCTGAGAAATTGCAAAGTAGCAACCCCCAGAGATTTCACATAGAAACCAGCTCCAGACAAACTGCCAGAGACCAAAGTCACCTTTTCAGCACTTCCTTGACATCGTTCCACCAATCCCATCTGGCTTGCCTCAAAGGTCAGCAGTGGGACTGGGCCGGTGGTAGCAGACATCGGGGAGGTCCTTTTAATTTCTATATAAAAATGATTTAAGCAGAGCAGCATATGTGTGAGACGTATCATCTGCTTTCCCTTTCAAAGCAGGGCTCCACAAACAACGCAGCAGTGCCAGAAAACACGACACCAACAAAATGTGGATGTGCATATCTTTGTTTTTTTTTAGTTTTTTTTTTTAATTTAGAAAATCCCAGTAAAATAAACTGGAATCATTTGTATCATATCAAATAACTTAGACACATTTTACAGTACTCATGTGATAGTGCCTTTCCCAGCATTGCTAGCATGGTGGCGCTATTGTTGCCTTTTAGCTGGAATATTACTGTGTATGTTTTTTTCTTTATGTACTATCAAACACTTAGCTAAAAAAAAGCCACATGTGTCATGGCTATCATATTTTTGGTCATACTTAGATGAAATTAAAAAAAAGCCATGTAGGTCATTGCTAGCATGTTGGCACTGTTGCTGTTTTTTTTAGCTTGGAACTAGTATATTTAAAAATTAAACATATATTCTCCCCAACTGCAACATCACCAACATGCTAGCCACAACCCTCATGGCCATTGTTTTATCACATTTTATGGCACTATGTGAAAAATAAAAATTTAGGTCATGTTCTTTGATAAAACAAAGGCCATTTGGCTCGTGACAAGCATGTTGGTGGTGATGCTGTTTTTTAGCTGACAATTATATATTATATTTTAATATACTTTGATCAAGAGAAAAAGCCATATGTGTAGTGGTAGTATTGATACTGCAATGTATTCGCAGTAATGCACGTTCATACACAAACACTAATAGTGTAAAGTATGTTTTAAGACTAAAATACCAAGATTTGGGGAAACAATGGCTGGGGCAGTTACCTGTCAGTTCTCGATTATGATTAAGGAATCTGCAGCCTTCCAAACTTGATCTCCAATGCTGCGCTTCTTGCACCAGCACAATACGCTCTGTTGTATACTTGTGTCTTCAAGGTGAAAACGTTAATCTGCAAGGTAAATATGTCCTGCAGACGAGTGATCTCTTTTTGGGATGTCACTTGTGTGTTAGCTGAAGTCACCTGTGAATTTGTTCTCATTGTCAGAAAGTGGCTCAGCTGCCAGTTTACACAGCTTGCTGTCACCACCACACAACTATGCTCTCTCGCCTGTCGTTACCCCTTCACATTGCTCACACATTCTCTTGGAACGGCATAATAAATGCCTTGGCTTTGTAATCACTGTAAATAGCATAATGATTGTTTTATCTAGCCTGTTCACTGATATACCGTACATAGATTTGCTGAGTCTCATCAGCGTCGTCGCACGTTGCTCACAACCTGTCATGAAGTCGGTCAGCTTGGTTGGTGTGTATTTTATCTGGAAGAAGAGACTTTCTCAAAATATTTGTACAATACGTTTGAAAAAATTGCTGTTTTCTTTCTTTTTTTATATACTTTGTTTACATGTAAGGAAGTTTTATTACATTTAATAGATATATAATTCTGTACCATTGGGACCCCATTGAGCTTCAACTCAACTGAGAACTGATGCCATGTAATTACCCTTATAGACATTACAGAAAAGTTGGCCGAACCTGCTGATTTTAGCTGAGCTAACCAACTTTCTTATGTGTATTGGAGGCCTTCCTTAAACCTTTCCTAACATTGTATATACAAGTACGTCCTATTTGCGTTGGTGTTTCCGCAAATTGACGTACTGGTATGTCCAGGGGATCGTGCCAGCACAGAAGATGAGCTACTATGATTACCACAGGAGCTTAGCCTAAAGACTCGTGCACATGACCGTAAAAATAGGGTAAATGTTATCTATTGTTTTGACGCATAGCCCTCGTCCCCCTTGTTGTTCAATGAGGCCGTGCACGTACCTGTTTTAATTCCTCGGACTGAGCATGCATGATTTGCCTTCATTATATGGATCGCACTTGGCCATTCAAGTCTATGTGACAGACGATCCAATTACATCTAATTGCTTGTCTGATTATTTTTTCTCTCTCCAGCTCCAAGAAATCAATCAGATTCTAATCACCCTCTGACATTTTTTGGGGTTTCCTCCATTTTTAATAACCAACAAAGGCAAAGCAAACAGCTGGGGCTGATCATAATAGGCTGGGAAGCTCCTTGGATAGTGGCCCTTTCCCAGTATAAGACCAGCTCTCCCAGCTGTCAGCTTTCCCTTGGCTGGTTATTATAAAATAGGGGGGACCCCCATGTCATTTTTTTCCATTTATTTAAGAAGTACAGTAAATTACACACCCAAGGCACTGGTCCACTTGGATCTCCACCTCCTGGTTCAAGATTATTTTTTATTTTTATATTTATTTTATTTATATAGAACATCTACTGTGTCCTGCTCTTACCCCCATCTTGCTTCCCTTTGCAGCCCCTTAGCCCTTACTATGACTACTTTACAGTCATTCTACAGCACCAAAGTTCAGATCCCCTTTGACTTGTATATGGTTCGGGGTCAAGTTTTGATACCCGAACCTAACTTTGGACTAAAGTTCGGCCGAACCTGAGCTTCCATGGGTCTGCTCATCCCTAGCCTAACTGACAGCCAAGCTCCTGCAATAACAGCCAGGGCCAGTGTCAGCACCATTTAGTCCTCTAGCTATCTCGGGCGACCAAGGCATCCAACTCGTTGAGGGAGAGGGTTCCCTCTCTCACCCCATTGCCCCCCATGATGAGATCTCGGTGTGGCAATAGTTGTCATGGCCACTGGAGGTCAAAGATTGGTCACCTGGGTCTGCCAGGTACAGTGGCGTATTAGGTCAGAACCAGGTTCTAACTGGTCTCCTGTCTGTGTAACACTGACATGTCTAATACCTTGCAAATCATAATGTTTACAGGATATTAGATCAGAAGTCAGACTATATAATGTTAAACTCCCATAGTGGGACTAAGTAAATGTATGTACAGAAATTGATCACAGAAAATGTCATCTCATTCTACAAACACAAGCCCTCATTCATATCTGAAATGTGAAAAATGTTTTAGCTCTCAGAATAGCTATGCATAAACAATTTTTTTTTCTTCAAAAGTGTTCAAGTACAAAAGTAGCAGGGTAAGTAGATGGTGAAGTTGATGAGAGAATGGGCACATGGAAAATGAGGAATAAGGGCCAGGAATTGATGCAAGTATAATGTATTATGTTACATACGGTAATTGCCGAAAGGGCAGGCTAGCATTTGCCAAGGTGGATGTGCATATTTTGTACACGAGTTCCATAAAAATTTAGCCTGTCTGTCATTCAAGATACTTATGGGGGCTGCTTTCAAATGTTGCCACTTGTGAACTATAAAAATCTGAGGCCAAAACATAATTTTATTGTAAAATGTAAAAAAAAATAAAAATAAAAATTTGGGTCAGTTTTGAATGGTTTCTGGTCTTCTATCATCTCAAGGGCTTTGGTGATGTATCATGGCGTCTGCACACACTTCCAGAAAAATATGCACTCCAAAATGGCACTCTTTCTGGGCTTTGAAGTGTAGCCCAACAATAGGTTCTGAACAAATATAGAATATTGGCATACTCAAGAGAAGTCGCATTACAAATTATGGGGTCTATTTTTTCACCTATTACTCCATGTGGCACCAGACCCGGACCTGCGACACCCATCGGACCGGACCGACACCCGGGTGAGTATAATAAAACTTATTTTTCTTATCTTGCAGGTCAGATCGGGAGCTTATCTACAGCATTATAGAATACTGTAGATAAGGCCAGAAAGGTGGCTGCATCTTATATCGGCCAAAACAGCTGACAGGTTCCCTTTAAATGTTTTCGTCAAATTATTTTTATTGGTTTTTAAAAGGAGGCGAATACAATACACACGAGAAGTTTTATAAACTGTTTAATTTTTTCTTTTCACTTTGCATTAATTTTGAGAAGCAGCTGAAGAGTTGAGAAAACATCAGGTTTTGTAAGTTTCATTGAATAATATCTAATAGTGTTGATAAACAGTTTATTATGCTTTGCTTACAGCATTATCGTATTCCATAGTGTTCTGTAGATTTCATCACTGTCCCCAATGAGGCTCACAATCTAAATTCTCCATCAGTATGTCTTTGGAGTGTTGGAGGAAACCGGAGAACCCAGAGGAAACCCACGCAAACATGAGGAGAACATACAAACTCCTTACAGATGTTGTCCATGGTAGGATTTGATCCCAGGACTCCAGCACTACAAAGCAACAGTTCTAACCACTGAGCCACCATGCTACCCAGTTAACATTTTTAAAATCCTAAAAAAGGCAGTTTAAAGAGGGATTCTGATGACATATGGTGAATGTTATTTATTAATTACTATGATTTTTATGTACTTAAAACAAATAATCATGTCACACAGAGGTCAAAATTTGTGAATTTTTCTACATTTTCATCATATTTCAGATATTTTCATAAATAAACACAACTAATATCGACCTAAGCTTTCTACTTCCATAAAGTGCAATGTGTTATGAAAAAAGCAGTCTCAGAATCACAGGGATATTTAGAAGCATTCCAGTTTTATCACTTAAAGTGAACATGTCAGCAGGATTAAGTTCAGCAAACTACAGAAACTCTGGTTGGAGCTGTTATACTGATTAAAATACCTTTTTTTTCTAATCTACAATATTATATGCATAATGTGATACATATGTGATACATGCTACTACGCAGACCTCGCCAGCGCTATTTTGCTGAATGTAATTTTTTTTTACAACGCCACAATATATGCAGTATATAAAATATGGGGCAGGTCAATGAGGGATCAGTGACCTGTCATAAGCCCATAAGGATAAATATGTAAGCAGAGCACCACATGCTCAACTGAACCATGGTGACTCTGCATCAAAGACTCGGGAAGACTACCTGCTCGCTATTTAAAGGTTATTTCTATATAAAATAAACAATACTATTTGGGATAATTGCTGATTACTTTGGATCCTACAGCTGAAATTTCCAGTGATTCCGAGATCTGGGCTCTAGAACCCTGATAATAGGGTTCGGCAGCCCTGTCTTGAATGGAGAAGTGGTGTGCATGTTCAACCTCCATTCCATTCATTGTTTATGGGCGTTTTCCTAGGAGTTCCAGAGTCCTCCTCTCAAGGTAGATAGGGTTATTTCATATCCTGTGGAAAGGTTAGAAGGTTATTCACAACATAAAAAGTATTAAAGGTGTGAGAGCACCGTAAACTGAGGCTGTCAGCACAGAACCTACTTGTTTTCTCTTCTATCTCCAACTCTATCGGTTCTTCTTAGATTCACATCTTTGGATTCATTGAGCCAGAGAAGGGAGATGATGGAAAACAAGTAGGTGGGAAGGTGTAAATAAATGATTGGCCCCGCCACGCATGCACCAAGCTCCTTTATTTGGTTTTAATAGTCCTTCTGTGCTGACACACTCCCTTAAAACCATAAACTCTCCAACAATGACAATACATATCTCTGGATGGTTCTCATAGTATTGGAGGGCATTCTCTCGCCTACAGTAAAGGCCTCTTCCTATTTCTGGCTTGGCCATCATTGACACAAGCATTGATTATCAGTAAAGTTTACATAAACCATTGTACATTATCACCTACTCCAATGTAAACTCTGGGCCATCATTCTCGGTCTCTACTCTCTAGTGCCATCAGTCTGTTCCCGTCTGGGATTTTCTGTCATTTCTCTCTGTTGTCATCATTACCTTTCTTTCCTGCGTAGTAGGTCTCCTATTTCCTGTTTCCTTCTTCCTCTAGACAATGTATCCTCAGTCCATTACTGTTCTATATCTTTGATGCACACAACTTTTTTAGCTTTGGCATCTGCCTACCATTTGTTTTCTGACTTTACCTTGTGACCTTTTCTCTTTATGTTTCACGCTTCCTCTTCCGGCATGTCTTTTTATAGTACCCTTGGCTGTAAGGATGAGCAATTGAGACCTCGGACCTGTTAGAATGATGAGCCGTGGTACATAGTACGCATTGCTATAACATGGCATCTCGGGTTAATTTGCAGAAGTACCTCCTTATTTTTCCAATTTAACTTTTTTACTGCCAACTGCAGTTACAGTTACAGTATTACTTTGCTGTTTTCTTCATTATGAGAATATAGTGTTTTCAGACTTAATTTACTCTTTGAACCCTGTATTTTTTTTTATTTCATCAATTCTTGGATCACATTGAAACAGATTTCAGTGATCTCACCTGCTTGGGACATGGAATATTTAATAATAATTCAGCATTGTACTCGAGAGGGTGAGGCTGAAAGTAGCGCTCGCTACAAACGGCAGAAGCCAAATACTCTTCCAGACAAGTTGCGTCATATGTAGTGGTGCTATCAATAAGAGCATTGAGACGAGCTAATGACCTGGTATGTAGCAATGATCCAACACGTGACTTTCGAGTCTGATGTTGTTTCTTGTGGGAAGGTTGTAGGTTTTTCCTGGCAGATATTTCAGTGGCTGCTCTCTGTATACCACAACCTCGACCCAACCCATTGGGTTTAGTGGTGAGTAATAATGTCATACTGAGCCACCTTTTATGTAAAAGGATAATTTGTTTAATTTCATGGAAAAAAATGGAGACTAAAAGGTGGGTTAAGAAGTAGTTTAAAACTTTGTAAGAGTATCTGAAGCTTGATGATAGAGACCCAGTTCAGAAATGTTTCAGCACTCAATATTTTACCTTTTTACTGTGCCTAAAAGCTCTAAAGTAAAAGCGTTCGGTCTACCACTATGGTATTTCTCTGGACCCTTCTCACCTCTTACTTTCCACTCCCTATATAGAAAACATGCACACTCAACTAAGCTGAGCATGTATGTTTTCGGTATGGATAGCTAATAAGCTGTTGCCAACTATTTATAGGGGCAGCTTATTCCCAAGAGAACAAAAGTATAGGTTGTTTTAAACTTTATACCAGATCCTTTTTTCCTCCTGACATCAGAAGGCCCCCCATGCTCATTGGATGACTGAACAACTTTAATAAGCTGGGGGTCTATCGGAAGATGTAATTTTAGAGATCTTTACTGATTGGATCAGTTTTCCTAGCTTTAACTGACATTGTTGATCTACTCCAGCATTATTTAAAAAGGAAAACTGAGGCTGTAACATGAGTATTCACACCATAGAGGCAACTCATTTGGCTTCTAAGGGGCATTTGGAATGAGAGGCTAGCATTTTCCCATGCCAGTCGTATGTCATGGTCATCTGCACCACTGTGATAAATTTGGAGCAGTTTCTGCCTGTCTTGTCTATGTTATGTCTTTTATGTTTTTTAAATTTAAGACCGTAGTGACACATCTGCCCGAATAGGTATTTTATTTCCCTTATACAGTATATGTGGTTTTGTTTTTCATATTTGTCCAGACCAGTGTTTCGACTTGCATCTCCTGTTGACCTGCTCTCAACATGTTAGATAATTTTTTCCCTTCATGTTATACTTGTCTGCGCAAAAACATAAAAAATGCACAAGAGTGATGATTTGACAACTCGGCGTTACTTGTGGTGTACATATGACATAGTAAAGCGCTATACAAATATATTCATTTGCTGATAGAACAATATTTTGACACCCAATAACACAACCAGCTCTCTATCAATACATTAGCAGAGGGGTATTTGTGAATTGCCTTCACCATTGTGATCTCAGTGACTATAGACAAGTGATACTCCTGACATTTCAATGTTTTTTTGTGATCTTGACAGTTTTGATACCTCTACCCTTCTCCTTGATTACATATCAAACAAACCGATCTATGAAGTGTTTTTACGTGGGGGTTTTTGTAATTTTTTTTTTGATAATCCAATCTCATACCAGTTGTTTTCATGATATATATTTTTGGGAATGTTGGGACACCAAAGGAAAACATTATGCCAGGACACAGTATTTCCAAGTAGAAGCAGAGAGCTCGCAGAACACACATCTCATCAATTGCGGGAAGGTCTGATTCACAAAAATAGATAAGCGGCACTAATGTATTAATTAAAATGAATTAATGTTTTTTCAGTAACCTTAATAAACTCTGATGAATTTCAACAATCCTTTATTCTTGGTACAAAGATGCTTGTAATTACATTTAATTGTACACTGTAGGTAAAGAAAGCAATCCTGCCCTAATCGACAACTACATAAAGATGTCTTTGTTGTGGATGTGATTAACCAGAACTGGAGCAGTGTCATACAAACATTAGATACATTATGCACAGTGTGACCTCTGTCATTTATGGAGGCTGAAGCCTTTCATATCTCTGGTGGTCCGAGTTTCAATTGTTGCAGAAGATCACCACACATATTACCAAGATCCACAGTCACTTATTTAATGACACTTAATAAAAAAAAGTACCGTATATACTCGAGTATAAGCCGACCCGA
>VIAB01001279.1:40109-50138 GCA_009801035.1 Oophaga pumilio
ATGTGCCTAAGTGGCTACCAAGTGGCCAAAGTGGTTTCCGTGGTGCAGAATGTGCCAAAGTGGCTTTTTTTTCTGGATACAAATCTGATGATTTTTCATAGACTTGTGTGAACCGCAGCTATTTTAGGGCTCATGCAGAATAAGTTTATAAATCGAGTGTGTGCTGTCCAATTTTTTTTTTCTTTCAATCCTATTGCACATAGACAGCATGTTAATCAATAGGACTGTTAAGGTGAACGACTACTAGGTCTGAGCGTCCGTGAGAAAAAAATTTCAGCACGCACTATGTTCTTCAGGGTCAAGAATGAGACTCGCCTATTTATGCCTATGGGTGTGTAAAAGGAAAAAAAAAATTCTGATCCCATACAGAACGTCCAAGTGACATCCGATTTTTACTGATGGGTTTCTATTATACCTAGAAAACTGTATTTGATCATATCGCACAGACGTAAAAGCACAGATGACACATGGATAAAAATCAGATTAGTAAAAAATCGTCCAAGTATTCTGGATGAGACAGATAATTTTTCACAGGCTTGTCTGCAGCCGCCCTTCATACCGAAGGCTCACCTTTTAGTACACCCGACAACCATCTGAATTTGCTGGGGAATAGTTACCATGAGCTATATCTTCTCAGCTGCAGGAGGGAAAATGTATTAAATGCTGCTATTTAGACTAATGGCCATTCCTGTAATGCATGGACGTTTTCCTGGTAGAGCGCCATTAGAGGCTGTATGCTTTGCACACCGGGTGGGATAGACCCCTGTGAGGCTATGTGCTGTAAATGGATGATAGGACGTATGTTTCTTTTGAGATCCAAAAATATTTTGCCAATGAGCAATCTAATTTTTCTTCTTTTGCGATCCACATTACACAACCAGATCTCCCACTGTGTTGACAGTGTTTCTGATGGAGAATAATTTAGCATTATGTGAAACAATTGGTATTGTCTCACAACGTAAGTTGCCTATCACTTGTTTTAGTAGCTTGGACCAAGTACAAATGAATAATGATAATTGATGATCATTTCACCTGGGACCTGACTTTGATATCTAACCCGTAGTGTAAGTTGCATTGTATATTCTATTTACAACCCCTTTGCATTATTCCATTTATTCTTAAAATCTATTTCTTTAGTGACCGGAGAAAGGAAATCCATGAATGTTATCTGCACTTGCTGTAATTCATTCATCCCTCTGACATCGCAGAACATGTGTGATTTATAACCGTGGCTGTACAGTACACCAGGCAGCAGCATGGCCGCTTATTTCTGCTATTTTTAACTATTACATTTGCTTAAATAAAAACATTTACTTGAGAAAAAAAAACCTCCATTTAGTTGCCAGATAATCAGTGTGTGGGGGAGCGGAGTGCAGTGCCTACTAAATCAAAGCCTGAGAGCTTATGGGAACAATAATTGTATTTTTGTTTTCAGTGACTATAAATATTAGGTAATAGGAAACTGCGGTGGTTTATTCAGATTGCATTTTTGACTTTAGTGCGTGGAATGTGTGTTCCCAATCTTTCAGCTTTGTTGGCTTGTAGCACTGTCTGGGTGGATCTAAATGGAGCCTGTGTGTTGTGAGCTCTGTGACCTTCTGCTTATCATACTTGCCATACTATCATAATCTGGTTTGGGATTACTCACTCTGCATCCTGTGGATTACGTTGCTTCACCAAAGAGGAACTAATCTTGATTAGAGTTTCTAATTGTACTCGTTCTTCATTCTTAAAGCTGTTTTTTTCACACTGACATATCAGATCTGCAGCGGCGAAATGATGTTTGGATTCCCCTTTTGGCAAAATCAAGTCCAGGAAGCTTTCATAAATCAAGAAACAGCGTTTCCAAGTGAAAGTGTTTGTTGGTATACAGGACTTCGCTCATGTAGGAAAATTTACATCAGTTCAGTAGTTTGAGGACTGTGCCGTCCATTTGTCAAATGACTAACTAAAAGACTTGCACAACAGTAACAGGAACTACAAACAGAATGTAAGGAATAAATCTAAGGCGCATCTGTCACCAGATTTTAAAATACAAGATGCATATATTATTAAAGGAAACATGACTTCAAAAGCCAGACTAAGCTGCACAAGAGACTAGTCTGAAACTCATGTTTCCAGCAGCTTCCCAGTGACTGATACAGTGAAAGGTCTCTCCCTATACTCTCACCTAAGGTAGTGGGTGAGGAGAAGCCGCCAGGGTGCAGCCTTTCTGGCTAGTCTCCTTAGCCACTTGGTCCCCAGTGGCTTTTCAAACATACCTGGCTAAAATCATAAAGCCAGTTTCTGATTCATTCTGCCCATGGATCAGAAAACATGTATCAGCTGTCAGGTTCCTTTCAAATAAATCTATTTAGAGCCGATACGGTTGATGTGTTTACTGTGAAAATTCATGCCAAAATGTCTGTGAAATACTTTTATAAAGCGATCTTCTCAAAATTACAGTGAGCATTTTATGCCTAAGCTAGACTAATATAATGCTCATCTTTCAAAATACACTGCTCAAAAAAAAAAAGGAAACACTTAAACACAATGTAACTCTAAGTCAATCACACTTTTTTTAAATCAACCTGTCCAGATATGAAGCAACTCTGTGAATCCATTTATTCTACTGCTGTGCAAATTGAAAAGACAACAGTTATGATAGGCAATTAGCAAGACAGTCCCTATAAAGGAGTGGTTCTGCAGGGGGTGACCACAGACCATTTTTCTGTTCTCATCCTTTTTGGTTGTTGTTTAGATCACTTTTGAATTTTGTCATTGTTCTCGCCTCTAGAGGTACTGTTCAGTAGCATGAGGCTGTTCCTACAACCCACAGAAGTTGCTCATGTAGTTCAGCCCATCCAGGATGGCACATCAATGCGAGCTGTGGCAAGAAGGGTAGTTTTGTCTGTCAGCACAGTCTCCAGAGCATGGAGCAGATACCAGGAGACAGGCAAATACACCAGGAGACGTGTAGGAGGCCATAGGTAACCCAGCAGCAGGACCGCTACCTCATCCTTTGTGCAAGGAAAAAACAGGAGGAGCAGACTATCATCCATGTGTCTGCTCAGACTATTAGAAACAGACTCCATGAGGGTGGTATGAGGGCCTGACATCCACAAGTGGGTGTTGTGCTTACAGACCAACACTGTGAAGGGTGATTGGCATTCGCCACACAACACCAAGATTAGTAACGTAGTTAGCAAGGCCGAAAAAAGACATTTGTCCATCCAGTTCAGCCTATATTCTGTCAGAATAAATCCCCAGATCTACGTCCTTCTAAAGAACCTAATAACTGTAAGATACAATATTGTTATGCTACAGGAAGACATCCAGGCCTCTTTTGAACCTCTCAACTGAGTTCTCTATCACCACCTCCTCAGGCAAAAAATTCCAGATTATCACTGCCCTAACAGTAAAGAATCCTCTTCTATGTTGGTGGAAAAACTTTCTCTCCTCCAGACGCAGAGAATGCCCCCTTGTGATTGGCAGATAAAACATTGGCTCCCTGTGCTCTTCACTGATGAGAGCAGGTTCACACTGAGCACATGTGACAGTCTGGAGACACCGTGGAGAACGTTCTACTGCCTGAAACATCCTGAATTTAAAAAAAACAAACCCGCTGGAGTGGTACTTTAATTTAGAAATCCACATCAGAATGATTGTAAAATCCTATACCAGCTCTAATAAAATTGATGTAATATCATTATTACACGGATAGTCTGGCATGGATTTTCAAAGAAAGTACCACAGCCCGATCAGGTAAAAATGCATTTGCATTATGCAATCTGATGACAGATCCTCCAAGTCTTTCTGCTTCCTACTTACATCAAGTTCTCATTCGAACAAGGATAAATCTTATGGAAGCTGTAGTAGTCGCCATACCGCGTGTCATCTAGCTTTCCCAAAGATGGATTACTCATGAAATACCTGAATAGTAATTTTTGGGCAACCCTGAATGGACCAATGTTTAATAGTTTGTATTGTTGTTAAAAATTTACCCTTATTGCATTTGCCCAGTTTTTGTATATTTTTTTGGTGTTTTGTGCCTTTTTTTTTTTTCGTTTACACCAAAAGCGGCACACCTTTATACAAATCTGTTATGTGTTTGCCTGTTGTGTTGTTTCTTTTTTTGTTTTTTTTTTTAACTCATCTCTGCAAGTGGGGTTTCCGATTTCTAGAAGTTTTCGTCTGATTCATTTGTATCTTTTTAAAAAGTTTTTTTGTCTGACTTTTTCCTTTAGAAATAAGCAACTAATTAAACAATTTAAAAAAAATAATATCCCCAAAAATAATTGTAGTAGAAACTCTGCACTTGCCTTATTATGTAATCATTTTACATAATTGTCCTGAGCTGGTAATATAATCTGTTATTCTGTCTTGATTGTAATGGCCCAGAATCCTCGGCGTTGCCCTGATACAATAATAATAATTTTATATAGCGCCAGCACATTCTGCAGCACTTTACAATTAAGTCCTTATATACAAATTCCCTTTTATATAATGGTATGTGTGTTATTTTGGGGCAGTTTTGGAGCAGTAGAGGAAGGTGTGAAGAGGCTCGGCTCCTTGTAGTACAGAAGCACAGGGAAAGCGCCTGAGATAAAGGCAGTTAAACAGAAGTTTGATTAACGAGACGTGCTTGTCATGGTTGATAACACAGTTAATAAGTTTTCCTGGACTGGATGCTGAGCGGAAGAAAGGGAAGTTACAGGAGTCTCTCCTTGCCCTAAAATGTGTGAGGACAGAAGTCTACGGAAAATGGATTCAGTGTTTGTTAATCCACTTGAGGTTTTTCTCCTTCACTAGTCCAGGTGTGAAATGCAAGCGAATGTCTCCGCAGTGGGTGTTTCCCTTATATATATTAGAGCAAAGCCTTGGGATTTTCAATTCTGTTTTGAAATGGTCTTTATCACTTGAATGGGCATGTAAGGGGATTTTTTTTTTTTTTTGGCAGAAGACATAGGTTAGACTCGCAAAGCAGGTGTCTTAGTCACGTAGCTTGACAGAACGTATTAACCTGGCATATTTCCCTTGTGTATCTCAATTGAGTGTTTTTCTCTGTATAACTGTACAGTTATTACTCACAAAAATGTAATTGATGTGAAATAAGACGGATACAAGAAGAGAGTCTTAAAGAAAGGCAACGGTCTTAAAAGAACTCTGTGATGTTTTTACGTACAGAGATGGCAATATGGCTGTATAGGTGCTTGTACGCCAATAAAAAAAGGCACCTTTTTCTTCTGTAGACATCCAATGTACCAGTCTAGTGAAGAAGGCATATGTAGATCAGACTGGAAGTGCACTGGGGGCGTGTCAATACACTTAAATGGTTTCTTCCAAGTACGTTGCCACACCCTCAATGCACTTCCTGTCTGACTTGCATATCATTTTTACACTAGATTTCTCATGACTGTTACATCGGATCTCTACAAAAAGTGCCATTTTTATAGGTGTAAAAACGTATCACTACTTTCATATGTAGAAACATGGTGACAAGTTCCCTTTAAAGGAAGTCTCCACTTATTTAACTCCTTCATGACATCCGTCGTACATGTAATGCGCTTGTCGGAAGCTGGCTTATGGCGCAGTCTTGCGCAACGAGCCCGCCCTAGACCCGACAGGTGTTGGCTGTGTATTACAGCCAGGAGCTGCACTAATAATCGAAGGTGGAGCCGTAATCCGCCCATGATTATTAACTTGTTGTTCTGCCGCTGTCAATCTCTGCGTACTTATGACGTGATCTCAGGTCATGGCATCGCTGTATATAGCACAAGCGATTGGACGATCACATCTTTAAGTCCCCTAAGGGTGCTAAGAATAACAATAAAAAGTTAAAGCAAAATGATTGCAAAATCTGAAAAAAAAAAATAAATAAAGTTCAGATCAACCTTTTTCCCCCATTGATAATAGATATTAAAAATGTTTCTAAAAAGCGTGGTATTGCCGCTTTCAAAAATGTCCTATCTCTCAAAATATAAAAATAATTGACCTGATCGATAAACACCGCAAACGAAAACAAAATTCAAGAACCCCACGATTGTTTCTTTTGGTCACCGCAATTGCAGTTGCACAAAAAATGCTGTAACTAGCAATCAAACAGTCGCATCTATCCCAAAATGGTACGTATAAAAATGTTGTCTCTCCCTTCAAAAAATAAGCCATCAAACAGCTCCATCACTCGTAACATAAAGTTGTTCAGGATCTCGGAAAATTATGACACAACCCCAAACTATTGTTTTTGCAAACGTCTTTTTTTTTTTTTTTTTTTTCTCCACTAAAATAATAATAATAAAAAAAAAATGGACATGATGGGTATAGTTGTAATCGGACTGATGAGCATAATCATATTATATGGTTATTTTTTTTACCATAAAATGTACACCTCAGAAACAGTTCCCAAAAAAATGTCAAAATTGTGGTGTTTTATTTTTCACAATTGCACCACCCTTGGAATTTTTTTCCCATTTTCCAGTACACTTTATGGTAAAATGAATGCTGTCATTCAAAAGTACAACTCATCCTGCAAAAAACAAGCGCATATGTTCTATGTGGACAGAAAAATAAGAGTTATGGCTTTGGGAAGAAGGTGAGGAAAAAATGGAACCGCAAAAACAGAAATTGGCCTCGGCGTGAAGGGGCTACATTTATGTAATTAAAAAGCACATAAAATGTGAATTAATTTTATAAATATTTGTTTCCACTCCTATTCCAATTTTCAGTTACATAATGATCTCTTCTACGTTTATCTACAAAGTTGTACACGTCTGTTTACAAAGGCAACGGGAGGAATTTTCTATTTATCAATGTAGTGACTCGCTTCAAAATATCAGCGATTCACCATTCACATCTCAGTAGGGCTTGCAAAATATGTGCAGGCTGCAGAGGCTACCCAATCTAGAGGTATAGGAGTTCCACCACCTTGGAACGACCCATAATAGATTGTGAATCCCCGATAAGTGTGATTTTGACGCGAGTGTAAAATAAACAATTAACCTTGAAGCAAAAGGTAGCAGAAAGTTCATGTTTTTTTCTTAATCCAGCAAGAAAGAAAAAAGTTATTGGGAAAAGCCTGTCCAATTCTTCAAATATGTGACCTATCTAATGCGGTTAAAAGATAGCCAAGAGGTTGCAGTGATTGTATCTGAGATTGTGGCCCGCCGTGTCATGGGTCATGTGGTTCAGCATGTGAACAGGAAGGTGAGAATTGGTGAACTTTTGCCTGAGCTGTGCAGTCCATCAGGGAATAAATGGACCAAATCCGCTCTGCAGCTGTATAAGGAGGTAAACGGCTGAGTAGCTCTCACACAGAGGCCTTTGTGCTAAGGACATGATCTAGCATTATGATGGGGTTCAATATTCCTTAGCTTTATAGCAATTACTAACCCATTATCACACTAAAACACTGGATCATTTATCTTCTAATTCCAAATGTCACCTGTTCTTCATTTACGTCTCAATAACCATTAATTACACTTGGTGGAATTTAAACAAAGTTTTTCTCCTCTGTTAAAACTAGTAAAAGATCCCGTAATGATAAATAAATCCGCCACGATGCAGCTCTCATTTCTCGTTCTCAGACTGAGGTCTGGTACAATGTGAACTATTAGAGGAAATGCCTAGAAATTGGTAGGTCAGGGGCCTGGGAGAGTCTGTCTGACCATTGTTGTAGCTGCAGATTTCTGGCACTCGTTCCAGACAAGTAACTCGTACGCTATGCAAATTTCAGACACGGCATAAGCAGTGAAAACAAACATTATCCAATGAGGGCTTGAAAGTCTGTGACTATTTCCTTTTTACTATAGACAAAGAGAAAAGTTTTGTATTTTTTTTTTTTCTCAATGTCTAAGCTGGACTTTCGTTTTAAGAAACCTAGAAAACAGCCGCCGTGTTTACTATATATAACACTACTTTCTCCAAGGCCAGTCATGTATTGTGGAAAGCATACGCTGCTCAGCGAAATTTTCTTTATAGTTAAACATGAAATCAGAATTGAACCATCAAGGGAAGCCGACATCATTTTGTAAGAACCCAGTTTGCATCGAAACACATTGGTGTTGTCTGTACATTTCTTTCTGGATTTTATGGTGACTGATTAATCTGCAGCATGGGATGCCAATCTTTAAATATTGGAGCTGGTATAATTCCAGTTTACATATGGCAAGCAAAATCCTATTTAGACAAGCTGAAGATCGCGCAGACCCGAATGCTTACGGTTAATCAGGCACGATAATCATATAATGTAAATGGTTAAGCGACCAAACCAGATTTCCAAAAGCGCTTGTTCGTTGTGCATTAAATTGTTAATATAAATGCAACGTAAATTAAAGGAAAAAAATATAAATTGGGGGAGTATTACATTTTGGCATAACCGTTGGCCTCAGAAGGTATCACTTTTGGTCCCGGCATTTTCATGGTCTGACTTTTACGTTTCAAAATTCCAGGGCTGCACTGACATTATCATGTTTTCAATGCCTTTTCCACACCTATCATTTTGTGTGTGAATGACGTCCGATTGAGCAGTTTTAGCAATCGAAAATGGACACTTTTTTTACACGATTACTGTGAAGTATCTGCTTGTCTGTCATTGAGTATAGATTATTCATTACTTTCATATAGTTAACAGCCTACACAATTATCTTCTGGTCTAAGTGAACGTTATAGGGAAGACCGGATGTGGCTTTTGCATTGTGACCTTGAATCCAAGGGCTAGGTGGCAACTAAAGTGTTTTTTATTCTCCTGCAAAATTAAAAATTAGTAGGAGATTTAAAAACCTCAGCAACACCAGATTCTGTGGTTCTCAACCATGTGGCATTGACAACCGCAATGGGAATTCCACATTTGACCTTATTCTAAATCTTTAGGAAATCTGCTGCGAACAACTTTTACAAGACACGCTAAAAGGACTTGGTGTGTGCAGCTATATATTCTTGTATTATTAGATTATAGCTGGGTTGTATGCAGGGTTAATGTGAACCGATTATATATGTGCTGCATGCTCTAAATTGCGATATTTCTACATTTCTCAAAAAGCCAAAATGTTGGTGAATAATGCGAAGTATTGCAGAGTTGTGCGCTGTAGGCCTTCTTTACAACCTTTTTGAGCAGTTTTAAACGCAAGTCAAAAAGTGCCATGAATTTCAAGCATTTTTCATGTAAATACTTTCATGCCCAAAAAGGACAAAAGTATTCTGAGTCATGTTTTTATTGGCTAACCAGAAGAATTGTGTTTTCAGCTTTCAGAGCACAGAAGCTCCTTCTTCAGGCAGGTTTAAAAATGAATTACTGAGACAAAAGCACAGTCTCAATTAATTTGTAAACCTGCCTGAAGAAGGATCGTCTGTGCTCTGAAAGCTGAAAACAATTTTTCTGGTTAGCCAATAAAGACATCACTCCTAGAATAATTTAGTAATTTTTGGGCATGAAAGTATTTACATTGATTTTTCTGGCTAACACGATACCACAATATATTTTTTTAAAGTACATCATAAGCATTTTTCAGTGTTTTTATTTATTTTTTTGTAGGTTTTTTATTTTGTTTCCTGTTGCTTTTCAAATCCTATAGCGACCTCTGTGGGTAAAATACTACATAACGAAAAGCTTTCTATGTAATCCGTTTTGTCTTATTGAGGAGAAGAAAAACCTGTGAAAGCCATTTTACAACAAATATAGGTAAAATAATTTCCCACCATGTAAAAAGAATGTGTTCTTATTGGAATGGAACACCTACACGACACAATGTGTCTTGAGAACAAGGTTGTGAGATAAACATTTTGTATTTAAAAAGGAGATTTCATTGTTAAAGCAAGCGACTTGCCAAAATTTTCCAATTGCCTCAGCGTTCAGGTCTGTGTTTTCTAGAAATGCTTTTTTCCGATAAGCATGCAGTGTAAACAGGTTGACCACCCCAGGAACAAGAATAACGCTTGAATATTGAGGTAAAAAATCTTTTGCCTTGCATAAAATAAAATTACCGTATTTTTCGGATTATACGACGCACTTTTTGCCCCCAAATTTGGGGGGGTAATGAGGGGTGCATCTTATAA
>VIAB01001279.1:103285-114625 GCA_009801035.1 Oophaga pumilio
TCAGCTTTGTATTGTCAGGTGACATTAAGCCCCGAGGTTAGTAACGGAGAGTCGTCAATAAGACACCCACATTCAGCCTTTTAAATCCTAATTCTGAAAACATTTTTCAGTTCAGTAAAGGAATAAAAAAAAATAGTAAGCGGATGGGCCCAAAGCAAGGATTACTGAGGATTAAGCATAACTTTTTAGATTAAGTACAATTATAAGTCACCGCATATAATAATGCTGTGTGGAAAATATTCATCTTTGGATCCCTTAATTTAACTGAAGAATATACTCTCAAACTAAAGAGCCCCATACACATTTGAAAATTGTCGGACGAACGTGCTAATTTTTTACCTATGTGGATCGAGCTGGGCAACCCAACAATTTTTTTTCAAAGAGTTTGGCATCCCCATACATCAAATTAAAGGCTACTTTGGCCAATTTTATTCTGATATGTATGGTGTTTTAAGACCATTTATTTGACTAAATCGCATCAGGACTGCAATTTTACATGGGCAATAGCTGCCCCTTTTATTAGAAATCTATTTTTTTTTTCAGCCTTCAGTGTGGATTGAAGAGTTGTCTTATTACAATAAGCCCATGCCTATTAATAGTTTATCGCTAAAGGCACTCGTTCACATTAAATTACTGTTGGCTGAACCTAAAAACCATCTATTGTATATGGGGGTCTTGTTGCTCTCCTGACAGATGGTGTCAGGAGAGAGACAATGGGTCAGGTTTGTTGTGTTACAACACCTAATCTATTTCTTTCCATGGTTCTTTCCCTCTAACGGAGTCTGAAAGCAAAGCTCCTTGTTTCAATCTACCTTTGGGAGACTAAAAGATTGGCCAAGTTGAATAGGCATTTAATTTAATTTTGTGGTCTGCATCTATTGGAATACCAATTTGTGAATGGAGGACATTGGGTTGAAGCATTCTACTTATTGATTTTCTAAAGCAACATACCTACATCAGCGGTGAAGATGGAATATGTAAAGTTATTGTAAGTAGCACCTACTGTTAAGAAAATATTTAGTTGGTAGCATAGATGAGAGGACACCGTGAAACAATAGTGAGCTCTTTGAGGGTCTGATGATTGATACTGACATCAGAAAAAGGCTTGACCCCTCCCCTGCTGAACGAGCCAGGTCTTTAGGCCCCTCTGCTGCGATTTAATGGATTTAGTAGAGGAGGTAAAGACTCTGTTTTATGCCAAAAGAAATAAGAATGAATATATTTTACCCTCCAGGAAAGTTGAAAGCACTGGAAAGTTGGAATACATAAATCAAAAGTAGAGTTCGCACAGCTAAGGTCATTGCTGGTTCTCTGTTGGTATTTATAACTCGCCCTTCCCCTGAAGCAATGCAAAAGTGACCACATACTGAAAAATGCTTGCTTGTAATAATATTAATTCCGCTATTTCTACAGAACATTTTACATAGTCACAGCACGCCAAGTCAATTGCAAATGTTATTAATTTACCACTTGTGAAAGAGTCCACAACAATAGACAAGATTGAGGAATTCTGCTCAGGAGTCTAAGGTACAACTACACTACCATGTCTACAAACATGTATGTGTGCGAGCTATATTTAATTGTGATGACACCCTTCCACAAAAAAAACCAGCTAAAAAATGTAGCCAGCAATGTATACATAGTTCACCACCTACATTCTCCGGCCCATAAATAAGTAATTAGGACAAGGGCTTTCTTTGACTGACATGCTGGCCACCTCCTGTTTGTTCCTTATCAGCAGCGATCTGTAAACCTTGAACCTTTAATCCACCTCTGTGGTCCCCTTCATCTCCGATTATTTTTCAGTGTGTTTATTGGTTGCTTTAAGAAAACTGGTTTGGATTGAACATCCCTCAATAGAGATGTGTCAAGTATTAGTAGGATCTCAGAGAGTGGGAAAATGTTTCCCTGTGTTTAGAGGTAATTATGCCAAAAACCTATTTTTATAGCAATTGATGCTGTCAAAGGGTCAATTAACTAATAAAGATCAAAAAACATGTGTTCGTCAAATGAGATACTTGAAAAGAATAAGATTGTTAGTAAGTTTTTTTTTGTTTTTTGTTTTTTTTTTCACCCTTTTTATACAGATCCACAGAGTGTATTCAGACTCATTTTTATGCTTAAAAATACTTTACTGCTGAATCTGTTCAATATTGTACATTGTGTGATCTTTTTTAACCCCTTAACGACCAGAGGTATTTTCGTTTTTGCGTTTTAATTTTTTGCTCCCCTTATTCCCAGAGCCATAACTTTTTCTATTTTTAGGTCAAAATAGCCGTGTGAGAGCTTGTTTTTTTGCAGGACAAGTTGTAATTTTGAACGACTTGATTGGTTTTAACATATTGTGTACTGGAAAATGGGAAAAAAAATCCAAACTTTGGTTAAAAAAAAAGCATCATTTTCCGAGACACGTTATTGAATTTTATTGCAATGTAACGGCGACCAAAATAAAGAAATTTTGGCGTTTTGAATATTTTTCTCGTTACGCCGCTTACCGATCGGGTTAATTCTTTTTTTATATTGATCTGGTGATTCTGAATGCAGTGATAATAAATGTGTATGTTTCGATTTTTTTTTTGTTTGTTTTATTTTATTTTGAATGGGGCAAAAGGTGGGTGATATGAACTTTTTGTAATTTTTTATTTTTTACAACTTTTTTTTTTTACTTTTTGCATACCAACAGTCTCCATGTTAGACTACAAGCTGCAGTTGTCTGATTGGCTCTGCTACATGCAGGCGATGATCAGATCGCTTGTGTGTAGCAGAAATGCTCACTTGCTATGTGAGCCATTGTTGCTCACAATCTAGATTCCCTATCAGTGTATCTTTGGAGTGCGGGAGGAACCTGGAGGAAATCACTGCAAACACGGGGAGAACATAGACTCTTTGCAAGTGTCTTCTTTGGTGGGATTTGAACCCAGGACCCCAGTCCTGAAAGGCTGCAGTGCTAACCACTGAGCCATCTTGCTGTCCATACGATATTTGGTGGTGCTGAAATACCCTACAAATCTGATATTGTTGACACATCTTTAGGTCCTAGAAAACCCATTTAAATACAGCATTGAGAACATATTGTGTAATACACCAATATCTTTTAATTAAACAAAAATACAATTTCATATCCCTTACTAGATCATCTTGTTTTTTTAATAATGTTTGTTTTGTTTTTTTTTATGTATAAATCCAACAAAAACATAACATGGACAGAACCTAGGCGTGATGAACTAAGGCCATTACTTCTAAATTAAAGACAGTAAGAGGAGAAAGGGGCATAGACCACCTTTAACATGTAGTTTGTATGTGGAAGGGTAAAGAGTGGGAAATCAAAATTCTAAGGTGACATTTTTTTTTTTTTTAATTTAGAGGAATAAAGTACTTGGATGACATGAAAAAGAATTGACGGGAGATACAAGAAATAAAGGCTTCGTTTGCAAAAGGTCGAATACTCAAACAGCGTCATTTCTCTAGAGAAGGAATGATTTTTCAGGAGCCGTCAAATTGTCCAGACTTTTATAATTTAGGCAGCATAGGTGTAATTAATATAGCAAATGAGACGTCGAAAACAGCTGTGTCTGCAACTTTAGAATAGTATTCCACTTGTTCTGCTGCATACTTGGGAAAGAGCAGAATGTGAAGATTCTGCAGTATTTCAGTCCTTGTGGACATACCTATGACAACCACATATGGATGGAACAAATTAGAATTATTTACTATAAAGAGTCATTTATTTTCTTGATGATTGGATTTTTTTTTTCATTTCCTGTCCATTATAGACTTAACTAGTGACCCACACATGAAAGCTATAGAACCCGTTCTTCATATTGTGGTTTATTATTTTTCTCATTATTAATCATTTGTATGCCGTTAACAAAAATAACTGCATTTTTAACATGGTCAATGTATTTCTCTACTTATAGACCACTATACTGTAAAACTCATTCTCATATTCTTCACTCCCCGGACCCTTAGTATTTATTTTTTTTATGTTTTAATAGACTAAAATCTGTGTCACATCCGGAGCCCTCCCACCACCCGAATAGTGACATCTAGCTTTTGCCTCCCCATCTAGCTTTTGTTTTTGCCTCCCCCACAGTGGTGACACCCAGAACCCACTTTATTGTTATAATGATAGCCAAAGATTCCCCATAGAAATCGCACCGAGGAAATATACGTGCATCTAGTTGTCGCCACCATGCTCTGTCAGTATTCGTGCATGAAGCACTCCCACCAAGCTATTGCATCCAGCAGCACCCATATATATGGCAGTATCATCCTATGTCCAGCTTCAAACATATTTTATCTTTCCAACCCCAAGTCTACTCACAATAGTCGCCATCTGAAGACCTGCTCTTCATAGCTGTTTGCTAGACCTGGTGCTAATGCATCAAACTGGCAGACTGCTGTAAACCACACATCATGGGTCAGCGAGCCACATGTGGCTCCGGGGCAGTAGGGTGGGGATTCCTGCTTTAGGACTTACAGGATCCTTCTCTAATTCATAAGTCAAGAAACTGTTCTCAACACTTGGCATTACTGGGTAAAGTACCGGGACTTAGCTGTATACAAATGATGCTGGTCTGCTACTGTGTCCTGATGGGGTAGGAGGGCATGGATTTTGCACTTTTTGGACTGTTTAGTAATTGGATATTTTATTTTTTGACAAGCTGGAGAGAAGTTTAAACACTCTGCTACTGTGCTACTGACCTTTCATGTATAGAAAGAAAGCCTTCAGAATTTAAAAAAAGATTTGGGTTGAGCACATTTCAAGCCAACAAGAATTATCTTAATTTCTACAATTTTAAGGTTGATGTATTTAAAGGAAACGGTCATGTCATTTACTCAGTACATATCACAGGCAGCGTCAGAGATGTGCTCCCGTATTTAAAAAAAACAAATGTCAGGCTGAAAACATACGGTACTTTAAACTGAATACCTGGAATGAGTTGACTAGACATTGAGGCAGGAACCTACCAGTTTCTCCCCGCCTGCCCTGCTTGACTGACAGATCTCTCCCTATATGTCCTGTATAGGTAAAAGATATTACCTGTTCCCTTTAAGCAACTCATTGAGTTTCATTGCAATTTTCTTTCATTGATCAAAAGTGAAGTTGTTTTAATTCTCTGATAAAAACATTTTACACCCTAAAATTATTGGACTAATTACAATAATAATGCCAAATATTTGTTTTTTTCTTATTGTCCTAATTTTTCGAACCATCATTTGGAGAAGTTGACTTTGGAGTCAACCCCTAAGAATTGCTTCAGATGACACCAATAATAGGGGGCAATGTTTTTTTTATTCACGATTTTGAACTGGGAGGCCTGATCTGCAGTCATGATCCAGATTTTTCTGTCCAAATTGCATTTCCAATTATAATTTCTGGTAATATAATTTTAAGGCGGATGTCTTATTTTACAATTTGCCCAGGGACCTGAACATTTTTCAACATCTAAAGATCATTTACGGGCAAATATGTACTATGCTTAAACGATTAAGAGGTCTAGAAAGTGGGTCAAAGGCTTTACATCATCTTCAACAAAATGTTAAAGTTGCAGCCAGTAAGTTATACCAGAATGAATGCACTGATCCCATAATGACTTTTGGCCCAGTTTGCCTTCTCCCTGTCAAACCTACACATGCTGTTTACCTCTCGAGGCTACTTTTCTTTGGGAAGTCTAAAGCTCTGTTTAAATAAAATACCAAAAATAATGGTAAAGAAACATGACCTCTGGAAACTGCGTACATAGAGAGGAGGGCAGAGCCCAATATGTCCTGTGCTTGTGTCATGAAATTTCAGAGGTACCACAAACTTCTCATTGGGTGTCACATGCATTAATATAATTACCCCACAGTCTTGTTGTTCCTCTCTTAGAGGACCGGTCACCAACTGAAAAGTTGCTATTTTTTTTCTTGCTGCTATCCTGCGTAATCAGGGTTTTATATGATGTTGTTTTATTTTTTAATCCGCCATGTAATTCCAAACGTGGTCCTTTTTATTCATTGTGCCCAATATGGATATTTTTATGCTCTTTATCAATGGGGAATTGCTCACAGGATTCTCTAGAGGTCTTGTTTTTAGACTGCTCTGTATTTTGACCATGGTACACTATAGAGAAATGCCCGTACCATTGGTTCTACTGCCAAGCTACTGTAAAGACTAGAGGGGTCCAGATAATTTGCATTATGCCCCTACACAACATAATCCTGGGAGTAGGACCTGGGTGAGAGTCCCTCGTGAAGGCCTCTTCGTGGCTTTATGCTGCCTCAAGATGTCAAAACAGAAGTTCAAAAAGTTCACTTGCATGAAACATCATTGATTCCAATGGAAAGAACAACAATGGTGAACCCTGCGTACCTTTGCAGAGGATTAGATCATAAGCTGCAAGTTTCAGTTTAGTTTTAGATTCTGGATATGAAGAACTGCTCAAACAGAAGCAGGAGCTTATGGTGTTGATCATTCATGCTCTCTGCTGATTCTGGACCTTGCCGCTTAGTTTGCTGTTCATACCTGACTGGCAGAGAATGTAAAAGTGTTGTCTGGTTTAGAAATCTGATTGGTAAATACTTTAAGGGAATTCTGTTGGATGAGGGTCTTCAATAGACTCTACTATTACCCTTTGCAGACAGTGGCTTCAAACTTCATCGCCTACTTTGGAGGCACTGTGCAGTTCCATATTTCCCCTGCAGTGGCCCTGAACACTCACTGCCAGCTGATTTTCACACGTATTTGACTCTCTTAACAGATTGGGATTGTCCTAAAAAGATAACCCTCTTTAAGCACCATTTGTGGGTGGTTAGACATTTAATGTCATCATTATGTCATTTCATAATATATTTGATACTGAAGAAGTCACATCTAGTTACTTTTAATATGTGAGATATGTAGGACAATTAAAGGTTATGATCACCTTTTAGGGAATTTTTTTTTAAATGCATGTATTTTTTGCTTAAAACAATTTTTCCAATTGGATTTCATTAGAAATTTAGCACTGTGTTCTGTAGCTTTTTTGTTGTCCTGTCTGTTCCTGGCTCCAGAATGAGTTAACTAAGAATCGATCAGTGAACTAGTTCTAACAGTTTGTATATCTTTCTCTAGCTAGACCTCTTACTGTGTTTTTCTCAGACAAATGACAGCGGAACTTTCATATGACCATTAATCTGCTGAGAAAATCTCTGTAAAAGATAGGCGTTACAAGCCCATCAAAATGAGTTCACTTAACTGGCAGCTTCTTAGATAATCTCATTCTGCAGCGAGTAATGATCAGGATAATGGTCCGTAAAAGGTACATTACTGGGCAGCCCTTACTTGGCGCCCCATAGAATATAAAACAATCTATAGTCCTCTCCCAAAGCGGCACCATTTCAGCGCTACTCTTCCTGGAGCCGCTGAATGGTTGCAGTCTTTACTATTTTGTGAAAGCAGACATTCACTCTGATGGAATACTGAGAGCTGCAGTACATCTGATCAGCGGCCGCTGATTGGCTGCAGTGGTCACCTGACACAACAATATCATGTGACCTGCTGCGAATGGCAGGTCATTCAATAGTGCATTTCTGCTACTGTGTGCAACTGTCGTTCCAGAATTCAGATCCATACTTCAGGTCCTCTGCTGTCTTTCCGTGTGCTGAATCTGTAGAATTCTCTGCAAGCAGAAGGAAATCCTCAGTGGCTACTAAGCCGTAATGTGAAAACCAGGGCACATAAATTAGCTTTTTTGGCAGATTGCACTTACAAGAGGCTTTAGCCTAAGCTATTCTAGTGACTGTGTGACCTATTTTTCATTGAATGGGTGGATCTGGTGTATGATCGATAAGGTCATTATTATTAGGAAACTTCAGTGAAGGTGAAATGATGCGGGTGGATTGATGCGGGTGGACTGCAGAATTACGACTTCCTAAACAATCACTTCCAAAATGTTCCCAATTAAAATATTAGCTGAAATTTACCAGTTCCAAAGCTTTCCTTGTGAAAATGTATTTTCACCATTTTACAGTGTCCACGACTTGTTCTGTCACTAAACACTCTGAAAGTGGAAAAAATATGATAGAATTTATCCTAAGTCTGTAAAGTGGCTGGTTGGGAAACCCACTGATACCATCTCCCGGTCCAATGGAGAATTATTAATTGTCGTGATTCTAGACCTTTATATAACCGAGCTAGATGTAACCTGCTGCCTTATTTCTTGTATCATAGGCCAGGTGCAGTTTTTTTTATGTTTTAACATCCTGCATGTAAAAATGGAAACTAGAGCGAGACAAATTTCCTGATGCAGAAAATCCCTTTCAGATTATAATGGTGAAATTTTAGACAGGTTTCACAAAGCGTATTTGAGTTACAGGTAAACAAACAAAGGAGTAAATGAAATTTAAACCTCACAGTATGATTCATATGGAGAACTGGATCGCGCTCTTCGTATATCAGATATGTGTAAGCCATCCAGCTCGCAAATTAATACAGTTTCAGAAACCAATTGCCTTTATCCAAAGTAAACAGACCGCAGTCCGATTCCTTGTCTTAGCGATTGAGCTGTCACTTACTATAAGAACATTTCACGTTGTGGCAGTTTTGGCAATCGCAAGTGAAACATGCAAAGCAAATATGTTGGCAGTGTTACCATGTACATTTTCAGAGGGATATAGGAATGTTTAATAATTAATATAACTAAGATTTATATCCAAATGCTATGGGCAAGCGAGCAACACTGCCATACGGATCGCCTCCATGTTTGTAACATTCTGTGCTTGTAAAGCTGCTTATTTCATGCTAATAAAAGGTGGCCATGCTCTGTAGGAACTTACAACCTGTAAAGTAGTGTATGTGATGTGTAAAAGTACCACGGAAAATCTTGGTTGTACCATCTTGTGCACTCCAGCCATGCCGTATAGCACACGCATGCCAAAGTTTGGGCAAACCAATGCCGCCTTCACACACCTGTTTGTCATGGTCCAAGTATGAACCATGAAGCATTGGCTGTCCGCGGGTCTCCTGGCCCGATCTTGACGAGCCTCATAGGCATATGTGAGGTGTGTCAAGTTTGGGTCAGGAAACAATCAGACTGTCCATACATCAGTCTGTACTATGACCATGACACATGGATGCGTAAAAGCGGCATGAGGGCATTAGCGATTGGTCTACTCACATTGACCCTACTAGAATATATTCACAGGTAGCAGATTTGTTGTAAAACATTTAAGAAATTCAAATGTATTGTATTTTACCAATTGCGGTTGTTTTAGCAGCAAACATTGGATTTCTGTAAGATTCGAAGGACACTTTAAAAAATTTCTGCTAAAAATCTGCCATGTATGTTATACCTCTATAGTACATCTCAGTGCTGTACAGTACCCACTTTACTTCCCAAAAGCCAGGAGGCACAAATATTCCCCACATTAGGACACACCAATTGCAAATAAACATTATAGTCTGAAATGTTTCTCCTATATTGAAAAATTCTCATAGAAAGTCAATATTTCACCTAGTTTCCATTCTGACCAGACCTGTAGGAATCCTTGCAGTCATTGCAGTCTTGGGCACATAGATGCATTTTGTAGAGGGAAATATAGCTTTCTATCTGAGGTGATGTCATGATTAGAGACGACGTGACCTCTGCAGCCAATCACTGGGCTTGGTGGCTCTACTGACGTACATAGCGCGAGTTGCTGACGTGGTCACGTGCTGTGTTCTTTTGATGTCACAGCACTTTAAACAGGCGCCGTCCGCAGCAGCAGAGAACCAGAGCTGCAGCAGTGGAAAGTGAGTGTCGCTGATTTTATTATTTTTAGTTTTCAAAACCTATGGGCTGAAGGGATTAGAAGTGGAAAACCCTTTTAGGAATTTTTGGTTAATTGTCCAACACTAAATAAATTGCCATACTGTAGTAATTAATTTTTAATGTTGGGCAACTTTATAATGCACAAGTAAAAAAAAGGAAAAAATAGTTTGATTCCAAAGATGTTTGGAAAACTGCTGGCCAGTATCGTCCCTATTATGTCTTTTTATATCCTGGATACTCGCTGAAGCGCGTTGCCTATAAACAGCCTGGGTGGGCTAATAATATGAGAAATACAGGAAGAATGATGAATACGTAGATAATTTCTAAATATAGTAAGTTTCGCTAATAAACTAGTATACATTGGTAGAGTCTGCATCCAGCCACATGCACACATGGGTGAGAACTTTCCCTGCTTGTGCATATTCCCAGCTACCTTAGTGAAACTAATTAGAAGTTGATTAGGAAACAGTTTGGCTAACTAATTATCCCCTGGCTGGATTCTGTAGAGCAAAGGGCCACCATCTACCATTTGCCCGAGGTCATTGTGCTCTCAGCAGTGCTGTCAACATTTAATGGATGATCCAGGTCTACTCCTTGGCTTCCTGTCACATTGTGGTATGTTAAATATGATGCAGCAGCTCTGCCGTACTTGTCCTCTGACCTCTCAATGCATGAGCTACTCCAACCCTATAGAACCCAACAACAAACCCAGTACCTATCTGTCAAAAAGCACAATGCATCCAGCAGAATATGGGGATTACAGGAGGAAACAGCATCTTCCCGTATACCAGTGTTTTGTCAGGTAGTCGCTTCAAGCCTCATGAGTGACTCTAAGAATTTGCCTTCTGATGTCCCTGGCTGTTAGTAGCTGGAAATCTAGTTTGGTTCTGCAACGTTTTGTGGTCTGGGGACTTTGATAATGTGACTTTAGGACTTAGAGAAACGTTGACGAGACTGTAGCTAAAAATGTATTAGCTGCAACTTGTTAAATTAAAGGGTGTTAGGAGCCAAGAAGAGTATGGGTGGATTTATAATTATTATTATACATTTATATAGCGCCATTTATTCCATGGCGCTTTACATATGAAAAAGGGAAAAATATAGACAGGTACAATAAACATGTGCTGGACAAGGGACACACAAGTACAGAAGGAGAGAGGACCCTGCCCGCGAGGGCTCACAGTCTGCAGGGATGGGTGAGAATACACTAGGAAAGGGTAGAGCTGGTCGTACGATGGTTCAGTACCCTATTAACCAACCATCGATCAGCTACATGTGTACCAATCGGTGGTCATTTAAAGAAGACCTTTCAGCAAATTTTCGGCACTCCAGGTAATAGTGGCCGCAGAGCGGAATAAAACTTTACTTTTTTTTTTTTTTTACCTCTCCATTGCCAAGATATTAACCCCTTTCTGCCAGCTGACGGAATAGTACGTCGGCTGCCAGTATCTTCCGCTTTGAGGTGGGCTCCGGTGGTAAGCCCACCTCAAAGCCGCGACATGTGCCCGCAATAGGCGCGAGCAGATCCGCCTTCGCCTATTAACTAGTTAAATCCCGCTGTCAAAGC
>VIAB01001279.1:117280-131060 GCA_009801035.1 Oophaga pumilio
TATTGACAGAAAAATAAAAAAGTTATGGCTCTGGAAAGATGGGGAGCAAAAAACGAAAACGCAAAACCGAAAAAAAGCTCTGGGGGTTAAGGGGTTAATAACATTAGGTGTTATTAGATAGTAACTCGTAAAAGGAGAAGTACTGACCCTTAGTGAAAACACCCACTTGGACTTAACTAATGTTAAAGCTTTAGGTGTCAAATGCTTTCATTACTACTATTTCTGCAATGGAGAGGCAAATAAAAAAAATAAAAAAAATGGATTTAGCTCTGCAGCCACTATTGGGTCTCATTCAGACTTCTATGTTTGTACATGTTCTGTTTTTCTTTCAGGCATAAAACACATAACCTTTATCATCTGCGGGGCAAGTCACATGTCTGTCTTTCACTGACCATGTGTCCATACAAAACTCATATGTGTTCCATCTGTGTTTAACATTGCAAAGTATAGGAGAAGCTATGTAATTTTTTTCATTTTTGATCCATCTGTCAAAAACACTGATGGTAAAAACGGATACACAGACCAAACACTGATGGTAAACACAGACGCACGGACCAAACACATTGAATGAGTCCTTGCATGGTGCGTCCAGCTTGTGTGAATTGTCCTCTTTAACAATTGGTAATGTATGCTATGTGCATAGGTTACCATTGTGCTTGGCAGCACATGAACCGCTTACACAGGGTGATGTGCTGCTGAGAACAATTAGTAATCAAGCTTAAAAATATTTTCTCACAACTAACTAGTGTTTAGCTCTACTATGATTGTCAGCATGTTTACACTGTCTGATTAGGAAACAAGCGTTCTTGGGAACACTCATTCTGGATAATCTGCTGGTGTGAATGTACGTTTAGAAACCTAATTTATCAGAAGCCAAGGCCCAGGTTAGTTGGACCGATCTAAGAAGTAGGGTCGATGGCGTTGAGAACAATTTAAGTAAATTTTATGGCATCCATTGAGTTCACATTCACTTCATAGATATTTTTTTCTGAAAATAATAATTTCCCAATGATTTTTATAAGCGCCTATAGATCAATAGACTATACAAACAACTCAGCCCTTATTTTCCAAAACGTTCGATTTGTTTTTACCATTTTTTTTAGTTTCTATATGTTACTGTTAAAGGCATTGTCTACTACTCAGACAACCCCTTCTCAATAATATTTCCCCACATAGAGTAAAAACACTTTACTCGCCTCCAGTGCCATTCCAGCGACATCAGGGCATGGTCTCCCAATCAGCGGACGCTTCTAGAGGAGGTCAGATAGCAATAGCTCTCACTTCTTGTGAATATCAGTTTAATCCAAAGGATGTGAGAAAGAAGCGTCACATTACCGGCTGCTGATTGGCACCAAGACTTATATGACATAATGTCACTGGAGACCCAACGGTGCTGGAACGACGCTGGCACCGAGAGGAGTATGAGGTTTTTTTTACTCTTATGGTAATATTGTACTAGAAAAAAGGTTTCCAAGTACGGGACAACCCCTTTAAGTCTATTTTGAAATATGAAACAAAGTACATGAAATATAAAACATGCCTCATACAATGTATTTTGTTTTTTAACATTTTTGGGGGAGTTTGTGAAAAAAATAAAAAGTTTCCTGCCCTAAATGCAGCGTGCTCTGGATATGTTTTTAGTAGTGTTTCTCCATCGTGTTCTCCATAGTACCAGGATTACATTAGGAATAACTCCTACTACTAAACTAACCCAAACTAACAGCTACACAACTAAAGCCAATCTAAAAAACACCTGTTCCATAAAAAATACTACTGTTATAAAAGGTGTGTTTTATGCATACAAAAGCCACCAATGAACACTGTGTGATGGAGCCTTCAAGGTGCAGTAATTTACGTTTCATAATTTAGCCCTGAATACTCTTCAGTATTGTAATATTGTAGATCAGCTAACAAATATTCCGATTTTTTTTTTTTTTTTTTTTTTTTTTAAATAGCTCAGTACTATGACAAAAAACAAAGCCTGATAAATGCATCTTTCCACATGGGGCTACAATGAGGTAATGGCAATGCTATGTATTTTCTGGCCAGGTCCAAGTGATTGATGCTTTTAAAACACCAGTGAAGATTTTGAAATAACATTTGACTTTCAATAGGGGTAATTGTCAATTCTGTTGGCTGCGTCCCAGTGATAAGATAATCAGATCGGAAAACTCATTCTGGTAGTAAGAATGTCACTTAGGAAGAGAGAGGGTGAATACGAGGACAGTAAAGCCCAACTTGAGCGTAACGTTACATTGATCACCCAGATTGTGTTCAGAAATGGGTTGTGACACGGGGATTTGACATGTCTGGACTGCGCAGTCTGCTAGAGCCATCAGGAAGAACCCAGAGATTCCCGCAGCTCCTCAGATTACCCGACTAGCATAAAAAGAATAGATTTAATAGATTTCTAGGGTGATGCAGTTCTATAACCTTGTTTAAACAGCAAATTGTATCTTGATGCTTTTGGCGAACACTTTCCAGAATTGTAGAGTATAAACTACGAAGATATTTCCAATATATTTTTATTTTTCCTCACAAAAGTGCTGATTGTAAGTCATGGACAAAAGTTTTGAGAATGACACAAATATTAATTTTTACAAAGTCTACTGCTTCACTTTTTCTAATGGCAATTTGCATATACTCCAGAATGTTATAAAGAGTGATCAGCTTAACAGCAATTACTTGCAAAGTCAATATTTGGCTAGAAAATGAACTTTATCCCCCAAAACACATTTCAACATCATTGCAGCCCTGCCTTAAAAGAACCAGCTAACCTCTTTTCAGTGATTGCTCCATTAACACAGGTGTGGGTGTTGATGAGGACATGACTGGAGATCAATCTGTCATGATTAAGTAAGAATGACACCACTGGACACTTTAAAAGGAGGCTGGTGCTTGGCATCATTGTTTCTCTTCTGTTAACCATGGTTATCTCTAAAGAAACACGTGCAGTCATCATTGCAATGCACAAAAATGGCCTAACGGAAGAGTATCGCAGCTAGAAAGAGTGCACCTCAGTCAACAATCTATCGCATCATCAAGAACTTCAAGGAGAGAGGTTCCATTGTTGTCAAAAAGGCTCCAGGGTGCCCAAGAAAGACCAGCAAGTGCCAGGACCGTCTCTTAAAAGTGTTTCAGCTGTGAGATCGGGCTACCAGCAGTGCAGAGCTTGCTCAGGAATGGCAGCAGGCAGGTGTGAGTGCATCTGCACGCACTGTGAGGCGGAGACTCTTGGAGCAAGGCCTGGACTCAAGGAGGGCAGCAAAGAAGCCACTTCTCTCCAGAAAAAACATCATGGACAGACTGATATTCTGCAAAAGGTACAGGCAGTGGACTGCTGAGGACTGGGGTAAAGTTATTTTCTCTTATGAATCCCCTTTTCGATTGTTTGGGACATCAGGAAAACGCCTCATTCGGAGAAGACAAGGTGAGCGCTACCACCAGTCTTGTCTCATGCCAACTGTTAAGCATCCTGAAACCATTCATGTGTGGGGTTGCTTCTCAGCCAAGGGAATCGGCTCTCACAGTCTTGCCTAAAAACACAGCCATGAATAAAGAATGGTACCAGAATGTCCTCCAAGAGCAACTTCTCCCAACCCTCCAAGAGCAGTTTGGCGATCAACAATGCCTTTTCCAGCATGATGGAGCACCTTGCCATAAAGCAAAGGTGATAACTAAGTGGCTCAGGGAACAAAACATAGAGATTTTGGGTCCATGGCCTGGAAACTCCCCAGATCTTAATCCCGTTGAGAACTTGTGGTCAATCATCAAGAGACGGGTGGACAAACAAAAACCTAAAAATTCTGACAAAATGAAAGCATTGATTGTGCAAGAATGGACTGCTATCAGTCAGGATTTGGTCCAGAAGTTGATTGAGAGCATGCCAGGGAGAATTGCAGAGGTCCTGAAGAAGAAGGGTCAACACTGCAAATATTGACTTGCTGCATTAACTCATTCTAACTGTCAATATAAGCTTTTGTTACTCATATGTTTGCAATTATATTTCTGTCTGTGATAAAAACATCTGTCAAACACACATAAAAACCAGAGGGCAATAGATCATGTGAAAATATAATATTTGTGTCATTCTCAAAACTTTTGGCCATGACTGTACAATTAAATTTATGCTAATTCTAGCAATAAAAAAGTTGAACAAATGATAAATGACTTCCCATTTTTCAGAACTGTGCTGCATATGGCATGCTGGGATGTGTGGTGCCTGTCACTAATGCTAAACTGTATTTTGAGTGGATGGAGCTAATCAGTCACATCTTAGGCCACACTCCTTTCCTGGCCCTTGGTCTCTTAGGTGTGAGACTTGGTTATTCAGCCCTTTTGTGTGTGCCCTCCTGAGGCTTAGAAGAATTAGATTGGTTGTCCTGAAATGTATTAAACAGTGCTATGGTATAGTAAGGGATGAAATAAAGATTTACCATTACCAGATTGGCTCCGTTTCGACACCTACTAATGTTGAGCTTTATGAATTTGTTTAAATAAAAAATAATCAGAAAAAGATTACACTTGTTTTTTCATTATAGCTTATTTGAACTCCTAAAAAAAGTTAATGGCAACAGCCTCAAAGTGCCCCTTAAAGAAATGGTTCACTCGTTACAATAGACTATAGCTAAACTGCAGCACCAAACAGCGCCATTCAATGGGCTCTGATTTTTGGGAAAACGCAGAATCTTTTTTTTTTTTTTTTTCGAATGTTACAGTCCTGTTAACAAGAAGAAGCTATTAATAGCAACTAACAATTTTTTTTTTAACAGGGAAAAATACAAAGTACTACATCTGGCCAATAAAAATGAAAAAAGCATTTACAGAATGGGAGGAATAGGGCTAAGCAACAGTTTTATCCTCTTAATAGTTGCAGTAATCACATTATATAGCACTGTGTACTTACAATTGCTCATTTTGCCTTTCTGTCCGGTTAATTCTTCTCTTTTTTCCATGTAATATGATGATTGCAATATATCAAGAGGATAAAAACTGTGATGGGAGTGCTTCTTCAAACTCAGGTTTTTCAAGCAGAAGATGCTTCAGAAACCTGATTTTTTTTTTTATCTGAAACGTCTGTTGTAATTTTTTTTTTGCTTGTTTCCAGAGCATTTTTTTTTGTTGACCTTTTAGCCACTGGTGATTTTTTTGGACGGTTTTCCCATGATTTTTATGAAGTATTTTTTTCTTTTACTGTCATTTTCTGGTAGTTTTTTTCACTCCATTGAAACCACTAGCGTTTTTAAAAAAATGGCAAAATGTTCCAAAAAACCGTCCGGTTGTCTTTCAGGCGTTTTTTGAGATTTCCTATTGACTTATATTGTAAAGTATAGAGCGTCTTCCAATTGTTAAATGTCTGAAGAATGGACATGTCACTTTTAACCATTTTTGGCACCTGAAGTGGTTAAGACATTCAAAAGTCTGAATATGTGCACAGCAAGTCATTTTTAGATTGATTTTTTGATGTTCATTTTTCTGCTTGCTTTTTGATATTTTTTTTAGGTGGTTTCTGCCTGAAAAAAACGACGTATGCACAAAGTCATAGATATTTTATTTTTTTGTGTAGAGGCATTCCTGTTATTTTGAAAGTGAACCAATTCATAAAATGTCAAAGGAAGTTAAAATGAGCAAAAACATCTCGAGGCCCATCAATAAAATCACATCTAAAATTAAGATTTGGATTCTAGGAGTTTTGTTGGCAAAAAATTTCCCAACGTATGTCTCCTTCTGATTATTCGTAAAACTTGGAAACATTGAGGCAAGGCATGGCATATCACAGTGGACGTGAGTGGCTGAACTTGTGAACCCTGTGTCCAGGAGTTTAGGATTACTGTGAAATAAATTTAATTAAAAGAGCATTTAGGTCCGTTTATTTGCTTCTACAATTGCTTAGAAGTATAACAAACTAATAGAATGTTTGGTTAAGCAAATCCACGATATGTAATGAATATCATAGATATGTTGGTTAAGCAATTCCCAAATTGGCAGGGATTTAGCACTTCCAATAAGCTGGTGACTAACGGGCAGAGGACAGATGAAGCATCTCGTAAGGGTTAGATGCTGAGGACAATGTTAGAATATTCTTTATTGTATGGAAGTGTCAGAGGACAGAACAAAGTGAACTCCTGTGTGTTCTTGGCTGGGCAGTTTGGCAGTGAGATGTAACTTATTCCACTCCCTTCTATACTAATAGTACATGACCAGTCTTTAGCCTTCATAAAATGTTTTGCCAAATTCACACAAACTTTGATTTTATCCCTTACACATGTGATGCATTTTTGTGGTTTCTGTTTATTTTATTTTTTTCATTCAAAATTGACAAAGGTAGAGATCAGAAGAAAAGTGACACATCTCTGTAGAAAATCACCATATAAATACATCTATAGCCATATCTGTGTAAGAGATGATGGAAGTGCCTTCTTGTGCTTTCTGAAATCTGATTGGTTTATTTGGGCTACACAACAGGTATTGGTAGAACAATTACTGTGCTGTTGGCCCTGTACAGTCCGATGTAGAATAGGTGTGGAGGTGCAAAGGCCCTTTAGCTCACCCATAAAATTATAGCCTCCAAAAGAAAATAAAACAGACTTCTATGAAATAGTGTGGAAGTGTTACTGGATGGTGCTACAATCCTCACATATCAAATGTTAAGGTCCTTCTACATAGGCATAAAAATAGCAAGTAGTGAGGCTTGATTCAGTGTATAGCAAGTAGGTGGGCATTCATTTACTCTTGTTTAGATGTTAAAATAATCTGAAGGGGGTTTCTCCACTTGTTTTCTTTACCTCCCCAGATTCCTGCTTTACAGGGGGCAGTGCGTGCCTGAAGATTGACAGGTTGGACCTGAGTGTTATTGAGGCTGGTTGGTTCTTGCAATTTGGCCAGCTTTCCAGCTTTAGGCCGGGATCACACTTGCGAGAGACTCGCACGATTCTCGTGCGAATCTCTCGCATGAACATCCGGCACTGCCGCCAGCTCTCGGACCGGAGCGTGCAGCTGCATGTAATTCTATGCAGCCGCACGCTCCGGTCCGATTGCCGGCGGCAGTGCCGGGTGTTCATGCAAGAGAATCGTGCGAGTCTCTCGCAAGTGTGATCCCGGCCTAAAGCTGGAAAGCTGGCCAAATTGCAAGAACCAACCAGCCTCAATACCCCCTATGCTTCTTGCAAGCTATCTTGTATTACTTCTGCATTATAATGGCTTAATTTATATTCTAATACTTTGTTGCTTTCTGTTTCCATATCCTTTTATGTTGAGATTGTATCTCCTCATCTCATTTATTTTTTATACATAATATTTTAATAGGCACTTTGAAATAGAACTATAATTTCATTCTTGAGAAGGGAGAGGATGATTAATAAGAGGTAAATTACAAAATTGCTTGTTTTTACCAGCACATTGCACTTTTAACCACATAAAAACTTGCGATAACCCTTTTAATTTTTTTTCTCCTGTTGAATCATTTATGTGATCATTCAGTTCCTCCTCTTCCATACAGTTTTCATTGTCTGCAGCATATTCGATGTTTGCTAGAAGGGAATATCCTGTAGACAACTGATTTTTTATAAAAGATGTAATGTTAGGTCAAAGAAAATAATAAATAATAAAACTTTATGTAGCGCCAGCATATTCCGCAGCGGTTTACAATTCTACAGTTCATATACAAGTCATAAGTACCCACTTTAAAGATAATACAATAATTATAGCAAAGATAATGATAACCCTGCCCGTAAGAGATTACAATCTTCAATGAGGTGGGGGGAGACAAAGTGCAGGTGCTTATTTACAATGACGGTATAGCCATCTTGAGGGAATGGGTGATAGATGAAGGCTGCATGAGGTTGTTACCAGCCATGTATGGTGCTTTTGGGTGCAGTGGAGTTTGATGGAACTTGATAGGCCACTCTAAATAGATGTGTTTTTAGGGAGCGCCTAATACTGTATAAGTTGTAGTTGGTCCTGGTTTCTTGGAATAGAGCATTCTAGAGGATTGGTGCAACTCGTGAGAAGTCTTGGAGCCGGGAGTGGGAGGTGCGGATGTTAGTCGAAAGTTGCTTGTGGAGCGTAACAAGTGGTTATGTCGATAAACAGAAATGAGGCAGGAGACGTAGGGGGGTGCCGCACTGTGGAGATGCAGAACTTGCAGTTGTTACAAGGTTTTGGAGCCTGAGGGGGCCCAAATAGGAGGCAAAATCTGTAAGTATTGAGTGATTATTTTTTGTGTCCCTGTTAGAGATTTTTGCAGTGGGGCCCAGGAGATTCATGTTACACCACTGATAAATTCATGGTTTTGTCCAGGAGACCAGTCCCTTGTGTTGGCAAGAGGAATATAGGTAAAGCTAGCCAACCCGCCACGAAAACCTTGTATGAACATAGTGGAGTGATAAAAGCAAATACTGCAGATTCCTTAATTTAAAGGAAGATTTGAAAGAAATTATACCAGGACAGAGCTATCATGGTGTAGTCATGATGTTCTTCGGTCATTTATATGCTAGTATAAATTGTAAAATAGGAGCAGTTTGGTCAGAAAACTTACAGCCATAGTTGGACCATCTCAGAGCTTCTCATCGGTATTCAATATACTACTCAGCAAGTCTGCTTAATCTGGGTTTAAGTTTGTGAACATTTCCAAATCTTTGCTTATGGTGTAATATCGAGGAACAGACAAGCTCATTGTCTGCCCCTGATTCCTAACACCATGACACCAAGCAATTGTTTAATGCTGAACTATGAGGAGCATTTGCAAGCGTTATTTTTGGCTCTCACCAAGCCTCGCTATGTTCCGGTTAACCAAGAGCACAGTTTCTTTGGTTGTAAGGATTCCAGTTGGGTTGGAATTCCTTTGAAGTTTTAACATTGCGCCTACAGGAAGTTTCTGAGTTCATTTGAATGTAAGAGCAAAAAAAAAGCTATTAATGTCTTTGTAAACGTAAATTTACCTTTATGTTAATTCATTCTAATATCTCATATTTACAGCATGTTAAGGATAAATAATAAAGCATAACACTTGTTTTATTGGGATAGTGAAGCATTTCGATGAGTTATTCTTATGGATGAAAACGCTCTTTGTTTAATCGTAAACTTGAAAATGATTGCCAAAAGCAGCAGTCTTGATGTGGCTTCCCTCAACTGGGATTTCTCATACAAGTAATCCTATTGCACATATAATATATTCCATCACCATCATTTCCAGAAAATCTTTCTACAACCTCTAGTTTCTCGGAAGTTCACGGACCTTTACCCAGGAAAATAAAAAGTACTGTGACTTGAACCTTCATGTAGTTGCTTGAAAACAGGTAGAGATGCCACATTGAATATATCCTGTGCATCCTGCTATTCCCAGAACTGTGTGTGCTTATAATCATGGGGACTGCAGAATTTGCTATGAAATATATTTTTTAAGAAGCTTAGAACCCCATATTTTGTAGTACTGTAGTGTGTAATATGTTCCTTTTCCTCAGGAGGCTTTTATCTACAGTAAAGAGGACTTTTTACCAAATTTTTCATGTGAGAGCCTCCACTTTCAACCCCACTCTTATCTATTGTTATCATTGGCTTATCCTAGGAGACCTCTATTCTTATGCCAATAAGCAGGAAAGCTCAGGCAGCATTAATTAGTTGGATTATTGATTTCTTGTAATATGAGAATGGTATATCTTCAAGGGACTGTGTGATTAGAAAACTGCCTATTTAAATCAGGTTTTTGTGTTTAAGTATTTTTTATAATTTTTTTGGCCATTTGTTTTTATTTTTTTACATGTCACAATCTGTATTAAAATAGAAAGATATATCTTGCAATTTTCACACTGGCCACCAGGGCTGTTTTAGACTTAGACTCTAACTTCCTATTAGCACATGTACGTTAATTGCAATATTCATACCATGACCGTATCTTTTTGTATTGAAGCAACAAAAGAGCTTGTGCAAAGGTTGTTTTGAATAGGTGGTGCGGGGAAGGAGCTGGGTCGGCTATGACATCACCTATTGTGATTGGTGGATGCTGTGTATAGGGTATACCCGTCATTGTAATCCTGCCTCTCATGATATGGATCCTTGCTGTAAACTCTTGACGTAAGAACAGGAATTATAAGTCCAAAAACAAACCCAGTGGATAGTGTGAAAATTACAGGATTACTATTTATTTTTTTTATTAAAGATCATAATATGAAAAGAAATCATTGTGTACTTGAAGTGTGGGAGGAAACTGGCGGTCTGTAGAAGACCCTCGCCCGAAAACAGAACATACAAACTCCAGGCTGATGTTTTCCTTGGTGTGTTTGGACTCCAGCACCCTACTGCTTCAATTTAAACAATATGCCATTTTCTGATGATACACTCCTTTTAAGTAAAGAAGAAACTAAGCTGAAAAAAGGCTTAGGATAGCCTGTGAATTTAAAAGTAATGCTTCTATCTTCTCCACGTGACCTACCAGTATGGACACTCTCAGATTGTGAATTAGTATCCCCTCTTCTTTATCACATCTCGAACAAAGGGGGTAGACCATCAAGTTTGTTTGTTACTAGAGGTAGAAGATCCATGGGCAAATGTCCCTGTTGATTTCAGTGAGCAGCATGTAATAATTTCTTTTCTTTGCGACCAAGCAGAATAACAAATGAACACTTTCTGCCGGGTCCCCCAGCAAATAATTACAGCTCACTGGGGGTCAATGTGGCATCCAGTGATCAACTTCTAATGGGGGAATTCTCCTAGTAAAAAAGGATTGTATCGAGCGTTCTACCGCTTATTACTGCAGAAACACTTACAGATAAACGATTACACATTGTACAGCCCCTTACATGTATATAACCCTCCTATCAGTTTATCTACAAACCGATAAGGGGAGTATATCATATAGAATATATGACGTGACAAAGTGTGTAAAATGCTAATACTGTCGTTGAGTACCCTGGTGAAATACTCATACACCTTTTTTCTTTTCTTTATTTTTTATTTTTTTAAGTGGATAATAGAAGTGTGTGATCAGGGCAAAGGGCAGTCTAGTGTAAAGACAAGAAGAAGCAAGACAGAACCCTGAGGGAGGGAAAAGAGCAATTTTATATAGCTAGATAAAGTTGTCACACAATCAATTATATAGTACGTTGCTTAGAGGCAGACAGCAATTTTAGCTGCTGATTGACATTTAAGAGCCTGTGTTTCACAATGTACCATACATCAATTACCAGGAATCTTGTGTTTATCAGCCCGAAAAGCTAATGTGCATTCATCACACAACCTGTGTGTAAGGTGAAGGCTCCCTCAAAATAATGACCTCAGAGCTCTGCACTTCTCCCAACACAATTTTTTTCTAAGTTTGTATCCTTTTTGCATTGTCTCACACATTTAACATTAAAAAAAAGAATCCTTTTATCTAAAAGTTGAAAAGTTCAAGGTTCAGTACCATGTTTGGAACAAAATCTTCGCCCCTTGTTGTCTTGGATCTACATACAAAACAGTTAAGTGTATTTTTTATATATGTATATAAAATATAGCTCAAATATAAAAAAAAGTGTACATGCTCCAGAAATTTAATGGGAATGTCCACTTTAGGCAGTGAAATCTAGAGTAAGACACCAAATTTTATCCAGAATAAATGCTGCGGCTGTCAAATAGTACCTAGATAAGTAACAGCCTGTCACGGTGGGTTAATCAATGAGAACCCCCTTCCCAATCAACTTGGTACTTTTGGGTCCTACTTAATGAAAGTGTCTTGGATTTAAGATGTTACACAGTTTAACAAAATTGCATCAACATCTTTGACACAAAGTTAAGCCAGCTAGTAGGTGATGTAGGATTAGAAAGTCTAAAGATGCACCATATTTGTCAAAAAGCATGAGCCACTGCGATAAATGTTGGCCATTTTAGGATATTAGAACTGTCTAGTCTAAGGTTTCACTATCTAAAAATTAGACAGTGGCGCAGATTACTAAAACTATCTTTATGATAGACCATTATGGCCCCGATTCATCATAGCTTTTCCGGTTGCGTAAAAAGCTTTGAAGAGTGGCATAATTTTTGTGCAATTGGCAACTTCACTGAAGTTACTCAACTTTTGGCAGTCTCATGCCATTTTTGCACAGCTCTGAAAAAGTGGATATATCTGGGATAGGATGAGAACGTAATGACCGCTGCTCCTCAAATTCACGAAGAGCAGTGGTGTTCGCTACGCCTCAAATCTTAGTCCAGCAGGGACTAGAGTAAGGTTAGTGGCGAGGCGCACTTGGTTTGAACAATGCCGTTCTTGCTGAATCGGGCCCTATGCTTTTATTATGCTTTTATCACATTCTTGGGCGTTCATGCAATCAACACTTTTAGTTCCAATGTCAAATTGTCACAATGGGTTTCCAAAACCCAGTGAATTAAGGGTTGAAAAACATTATAGTCTTATGGTGAGCATGCAACAGAACAGTCAGTCTAGAGTCCAGGCTTTCAAGCTCCTCTTAGGCTCTTAAATTGTGAAAACTTTAATAGTTTTTGGAAAGGTCTTATGGGCTACAAAATTTATGGCCGTGCCCAATCAAGATAATTTCTGTAGTTAAGTAGTAAAAACCTAACGAAATGTAAAAATGACTTTGTGTATTTTTGTAAGCATTGGTTTAGAAGTTTCCCGTTGTCGTTACGACTGTTAGATATTCTTTGTAAATCTGGACATTGTGTGTTTGTTGCCGTCCTTGTAAAGGTGTCAGTCTACTCAGTGTTTATAACCATTTCAATATGTTACTGTCCTCAGAGTATTTTCCTCCCTGTTAGACTTGTCTTTTTTTACTTAAAGCATCATCACTCTGAGAAGATAGAGGGAGATTGGGAGAATATGAACTCTGAGAATTTCGTAGAGATAAGGTAAACTCAGGCGAGTTTTACAGGAGAATAATAAAAAAAAATATTCTTCATACAAAAAAATGTTTAGGTTTTACCCCAGGCAACAGTTTGACCCACACATGACTTTTTCATCTAGCATTGTGGTATGCGGAGCAGAGAATCGAAAGAAGCAGAACTGAAAACTCTGATTATCATCTCTAGCTCGCTCTGAAGGCCAGGCCAGCCTCCTTATACTGCCAGATTGTTATGCAAAGTTGAAAGTTTTGTGACTTTATTTTGCATGAGAAAAGAGCCCATATCTATTTTCTTAAAAATTTTTGTTCCAGAATGGATACGTTTTATTGCCATAACTTAAAACATTGTTTTTGTTCAGTCGTGACCTTTGCAATTTTTTAAGTGCAGCTGTAAGGCTATGTTCACACGTGGCATTTTTGCTGCATTATTTTTCTGCAGCAAAACCTGCCCTTTTTGCAGTAAAGAAGCCGCAGAAGAAAGCGCTTGGTTTTTCTTGCGTTATTTGCAGCTGTTTTTGTGCTTTTTTTTTTACTGTGTTTTTGTTCTTGCTACAGCTCTCTTCTGCATGCTGATAGTTTAGTGGCAAAAAAAATTATATTCTACTTCATAAGGCTTTGGCACAAGGTACTTTAAAAACCCTTTATGACCTGAGCTTTTTTCAATTTTGCTTTTTCGTTTTTTGCTCCTCTTCTCAGAGCCATAACTTTTTTATTTTTCCGTCAATATGGCCATGTGAGGGCTTATTTTTTGTGGGACACGTTGTACTTTTGAACAACTCCATTGGTTTTACCATATCGTGTACTAGAAAACGGGAAAAAAATTCCAAGTGCGGTGAAATTGCAAAAAAAGTGCAGTCCCACACTTGTTTTTTGTTTTGGCTTTTTTTTTGCTTTCACTAAATGCTGAAAATGACCTGTCATTATGATTCTTCAGGTCATTACGAGTTCAT
>VIAB01001279.1:131590-142156 GCA_009801035.1 Oophaga pumilio
GATCAGATCGTCTCTATATAGCAGAATTACTCAATTGCTATGAGCAAGCCGGCACTGACAACCATAGAGGTGAGTTAACTGGTGCTGTCAGCGTTTGACAGCGGCATTTAACGGATTAATAGCCGCTGGTGGATCGCGATTCCACCCACGGCTATTCCGGGCACGTGTCAGCTGTTCAAGACCGCTGACATGTCCCGGGAAAGATGTGGGCTCAGCACCGGAGACCACATCAAAGGGAGGAAGTCTGACGTTGGCGTACTATTACGCCTGACGTCGGAAAGGGGTTAAATGGGTGAAACAACGCTGAAGAAGTAACATGCTCTATTCTGCAAAAAACAAGGAAAGTACAAAATACGGAGGACAAAAAAATAAGCTGTGTGCATTAAATTTATGAAATTTCATAGGCTTTGTTGGTACAGCTGAAAGTGTGCATCAAAAAATGCAGCGAAAATGTCATGTGTGAACATAGGCTAATAATTACAATTTTTTTTTTGGTGGGGGGCTTTTTAGTGCATATTTTAGAGCTGTATAAAATACTTGCCATGAATTATGTATGAAGATACCAGATTGCCTCGCAGGGAATCGGTCAGTAGAATCAACCTTCTTAAGCTGTCTATAAGGGCATGTAGGTCATAGAAAGCTGGTTAATATAATACTTAGACATCTGTAATCCAATGCCTTAGTCCAGAGAAATCTACATTTTTCTTAATATGTAAATGATCTGTTAAGATCTTTGGGCTGAACATAAATCTGCCCGAGATTCTATCTCTAGAACTTATTTTAACCCCTTTATGACCTATGACGTATAGGTATGGCATAGGTTGTCTCCCTGTCTTTGGTGCGGGCTCTGGCGCTGAGCCCGCATGGTTTCTGGCACATGACAGCTGATCTCATCTGCTGTCATGTGCATCTAACAGCTGTGGCTGGAATCACGATCCACCTGTGGTTGTTAACATGTTAAATGGCGCTGTCAATCTGGCGGCGGCATTTGACATGACCGCACCAGAGGTGTCTATCTCCGCCCATCAGCGCCCCTGTCACATCATTGCAGGGCACCGATGGATTAGCATGACAACTTGGGGTCTACAGGAGACCCCTGTGGTTGTCATCGCCGATATGCTATGAGCGCTGCCCAGTGAGCATTTCTGCTCCACATAGCAGGGCTTCAGCCCTGCTATTTGTAGCTTCAAGTCTCCTATGGAAACTAGTAAAGCCAGTAAAAAGTGAGAAAAACATGTTAAGATTTAAAAAATGAAAAAATATAAAAGTTCAAATCACCCCCCTTTTGCCCCAATTAAACAATAAAAAAAATCAAAAATAAACATGTTTGGTATCACTGCGTTCAGAAGCACCCTATCAAAATATAAAAATAATCCGATCGGTAAACAACGTAATGAGAAAAAAAATCTAAATGCCAGAATTACGTCGTTTTGGTCACCCCAACATTGCAATAAAATGCAATAATAGGCGATCAAGAGCCTTGAGGGGGACACCAACAATTAGAGGGCGAGATGAGGAGGTAGTGTGGGAGCGGGAGACGCTGTTAAAATAAGTAGTGAAAGAATGCTTTGCACTGGATAGGCAATAGCTAACATACTGCACAGCCTGTAAGGCGGTGCATGGAGTCCTTACAGCTTAGAACTGTAGGGCCTTAAGCATGGAGCAGAGGCTAAGTGTATGAAGTTAAATACCTGTACCCACCGCACCATCATGGATACTGTGCTGATGTCTATTAGGTGTCAGCCGATTTTAAGAAGGCTGTTTTACAGCTCCGCTTCCCCTATAGGGGTGAGGTATAGAATGAAGTTGCACTTTAAGGCAATCTAAATACCTCTTCTCCACTATGCAGTGCTAATGCTATAAAGTCATCCAAACACTATGAAAAATAACATTCAGGTCTGTAAAATTAGGAAAGTTACAAATACTGTAAGTAACATAAAGAGATTATGAAACAGTGAGCGATGCCCCTGCCTAGAATAGCAACTAGCCCAAATATAAACCAGTATGGGAAATCCTGACCGGTGGCATTCTTGCTGAACCTACAAAATGTATTTTTTGTAGTGGTAGATACGCTTCCTTTGTATCTTATGACCATATATTTAAAGGGAATCTGTCACCCCATTTTTGGAGTATGAGATGAGGCCACCGCCATCAGGGGCTTATCTACAGCATTCTGTAATGCTGTAGATAAGCCCCCGATGTTACCTGAAAGATAAGAAAAACGAGTTATATTATACTCACCCAGGGGCGGTCCGCCGTCCGGTCGCATTCCGGCGCCTCCCATCTTCTAGCGAAGCCCTCCTCTTCTTAGCTTCCCGTCGCGGCTCCTGCGCAGGCGTTACTCTCTGCCCTGTTGAGGGCAGAGCAGAGTACTTCAGTGCGCAGGCGCCGGACCTCTCCGACCTTTCCCGGCGCCTGCGCACTGCAGTACTCTGCACTCACCAGGGCAGATCAGTGCGCCTGCGCAGGAGCCGCAACGGGACGCAGAAAAGAGGATGGCTTCGCTAGAAGACGGGAGGTGCCGAACCGGACCGCGACGCCCATCGGGCTGGACGGCAGACCGCCCTGGGTGAGTATACTATAACTCGTTTTTCTTATCTTTCAGGTAACATCGGGGGCTTATCTACAGCATTACAGAATGCTGTAGATAAGCCCCTGATGGCGGTGGCCGCATCTCATACTCCAAAAATGAGGTGACAGATTGCCTTTAAAGTCCTTAGACTTCCAGATCATATTTAGTACGTGCCATATTAAACATGACGTTCAGTCTGAAAACTGCAAGTAATAGAGCAGGAGGAACTGAACAGATTGATATATAGGTTTATTGGAAGCGATTAATTATTACATTAATTGTAATCCATGTTCATTCTGGGCTTTAGAGTCCAGTGGGCTGTCCTAATCCATGATTGACAGTAGTCTATGTACATTGTTACATGGACAGCTGCCACTTATTGCTTAGTACCTCTCGCTTCACTCCCAAGCACAGAATGAGCAGCCATTTTAATGAAGAAAATATAAATTGGGGCACATTCAGACATTAGTTTTTTGTGCACAAGTTTTTCATGTTTTTCACAGATAGAAGTCGTACTTATTATAGTGTATGGGACTCTTCACATCTATGTGTTTTCCTTGACTTTATGGGAAAATAAATTGGACATGTCTGATTTTCATCACACCTACCAATGCAAGTCTGTGTCCATGAAAAAAATGTACAGCTCTGTGTTGCTACCAGTTTTTCAGACTATTTGATAGGGATATCATTTTTTTTTCATCCGAGAAATTATTATGCTATGTTTTTATATAACGCCATCATATTCTGCAGTGCGTTATTTATTTTTATTTATTTTACTCATTTATATAGCGCCATTAATTCCACAGCACTTTACAGACATTATTGGCACTGTCCCTGATGGGGCTCACAATCTAAATTCCCTATCAGTATGTCTTTGGAAGATCATTTTCTAAAATGAATTTAATCTGTTTGGACATTCACCTATTTTTGGTATATTTCTGTCCAAAGACTTTCTAGAATTATAAATGCAAATTGCCTCTTCATAAAAAGAGAGGACTTGTACTCTATAGCGCCACCTATTGGAAGTAGCGATCCTACAAGTCACAATCAACCCTTTAACGAGTCTTGTAATATGACTTAGGATAAAAGCTGACTTGGCTTTTATCCTAAGTCATATTACAAGACTCGTTAAAGGGTTGATTGTGACTTGTAGGATCGCTACTTCCAATAGGTGGCGCTATAGAGTACAAGTCCTCTCTTTTTTTGAAGAGGCAATTTGCATATAAAATTTCCCAGAGGAGCATTGCACTGCGAATAAGCCTCCTTACCTCGACACACCAGAGCTGGTATGTCACTCTCCACAAGGAGAAACCTTACCCCTTAGACCCTAGAATTATTACCTGACGTGTACATTGTTGCATAGTATGAGCATGGCTTAATGTAATACCTGTGCTGGTGCTGAACTGGTCGTACTATTAATACAAAGGGTCCTGGCATTAGACACAAGTATCACATCCTGCAATACCATGGAAAGTTTGCTTCCTCTCTCCTGGGGCACGTGTGACTAGTCAGCGTTACAATCTCACATTTGTATTGGGTTCTATTTGCATAAGTAACACAGTTCATTAATAACTCCATGGCATGCTCACTTCCTCTCTTCTCACTTAACAGGTCTCATTTTTGGAGATTTCAACATTGCAGTCAATAAAACTAATTCCTGTGTCATATGCCAGCTTCTCTCGGTGGGGCACCTCTCATAAACAGTAAAGTTTTAGGTCGCATTAATACTGTGCTTCCTGAATTGCACAACATTTAGAAAGTGAAATGTTATTCTTACTTATATATTTTAGATGTGTTTTTCTGAAATGAAAGTGTAGTGTTGTTTTTGCTAGGAGATCAAAGTTGTCCGTTTCGTCCAAAGATGAGCTTTTTTTGCTGTCTTTTTCCCTTTGAATGTTTAGATGTCGTACCCGGCTGTTTCAATGGTTATCTCTGGCGTCATACAGGCCCTCAATAGGCATCGCCTTATAGATTTATCTGCTCCTTTTATCAATTTAGAGCATATTCTTTAGATGTCCACATTGACTAACACACTTGATTCCTTGAGTGTAAATTTAATTTTTGACAGCCTGTAAACAAATCTGTTCTTGTGGAGATATTTTTGCTTTTTGGCCAAGGCTTTGTCACTTTTTTATTATCAAAAAAATAAAAGTTGCGTTCTCATATGGTATTAGAAGAGGATATGGACTGTGTAACCTGTAGTTATCAGATAATAATTCTTGCAGAAACGTGAAGTTTTTCATGAAATAAGCTCTGATTTTGTGGGAGGCAGTGAACTGTCTACGTGTGTGACGAGTTTGCCGTATCGTAATGTGAGGGGAGTATAGGCAGGCTGAAAGCAACAGGCCAAAAGTGCAAGCTATGGAGTCTCCTAAATCCCCAGAGCATGGATGTGAGGCCCCTGGAAAACAGACACATAAAGACCGAAGAATCAAGTGTGTCTGTGCAGTTTACAAGTTTTAGAGCTTTTTTTTTTTCTAAACCAAGAAGGATTGAAAAATGTAATCTTTTGTTCAGTAATGCCAAAATAGCCTCGCCTTTTTAAATTATTTCCGCTAAAACTAGGCCAACATGTGGCCACCTCAAAAAAATCACTGACACGAAAAGGATTTTTTTAAAAAAAAATCCTCCAAAAAAACAGAAAATCCCTGAGAAAAGAGGCAGAGATGCTTACCTGCCTATGATAGCTCAAAACAATTGCACTATCAGGGTGCAGTGGACCCAACTAATTATGGCAACAACACAGGTGCATCAATACCAATATGAAAAATCCTTTTAGTGTCAGTGATTTCTTTTGATTTTTAGCGTTAGGACTTGCAAAAAGTAAGGATCCGTGAAGTGTATTGTAATCTTACGTATTGTGGCCATAATATCAACTAATACCTTACATATATTGATATGTTTTTGTGCACTTTATCTATTTTTCAGGGTGCAGTGGGCCCATCTGGCTCTGTTGCTGTGGCCTCTGTTCTGCATCTGGGAGGCACTGGGCAGCCCGCCGGATTTAAAAGTATGGGCGTTTGTAATAGGCTGTAAGCCGGATGCCTCTTTTCTCAGTGATTTTCCAACATGTGGCCACCTCGACACAGTCACAATTTGGGCGTAACCATTTTTTGCATAAACTTGAGAAAAACCTTTACAATTGAAACGTTGCTTTATGTGCATGGAGCAATAAAGGATTTTTTTCCATATTTACTTCCCCTGGTGAGTGCTCTTCAATCAATTTTTTGTTGGTGACTACAAGTGGATCAGCAGATTCTGGTCTTTCTTGTGGATTGTGTCACTTGCAGTTGAGAGTGTGCCGAAGATATATTTTCTTTTTTTACTAGATCACAATAATCTGCTGAAGTAGTGGCCACTTGAGGTTTTCAACACAAACCCAGTCACTATCATTAGATGCAATTTGGCCTCGCTGACACAAGTCATTTTGTAGCTGTAGTGTAATTGTCGTAGAGGACAATGCATTACATGGAGTTTTTTCAGCAGATGGATAGTCCAGTAAGGTTGTACATGGCCACAGAGTTAAGAGTTACGAGTTTTTTATTTTTTGTACTTTTTTTCCCAGTTACTTCGCTGAATTCATTTGAGCTTCAGATGATGCAACTTATTATAATAAGATGGTTAATACAAATTAAAGAACTTAGCATTGTTTTTAGCTTTAATGAGGATTTTCATACACATAACTGACAACTAGGGGTTTAAACAACAATTTACTCTTTTTAATGAGCCAATGGTCATAAGTATAAATGGACAGAGATGAAGCGACCCACTCACTGTGCTGATCAGTTTGTGTCCCACTCCCCAATTAAAGATTGATTGGCCTTTCTTAAGGGCTCGTGCAAATGACCGTATTACTGGTTCCAGTACGATCCAAGAAAACATCCCATAGCACTTTGACCAATCTTTGGCTATGTGGCCGATATTTTCCTTGGACAGAGCCGGTCCGGGGAAAAAAATCGCTGATGTGTGACACTAGCCCAAGAATGGGTACTATCAGAATCATTTAATATGTAACTTGTCACCTAATTAAATCAATGATCGCCGTGGGCCTGTCAATCACTACAACAGGGTTTCACACTGACATTCCATACAATGGCTCTAGGACAAACTGAGAGCTGTCTTCTATAATGCTATAGATAAGCCTCTGATGTAACCTGAAAGAGAAGATAAGAAAAACAAGTCCGATTATACTCACCCGGGGGGGTCCGGTCCGATGGTCGATGCAGGTCCGGGTCCAGCACCTACCATCTTCATGTGATGTCGCTTCTGTCGCGGCTCCTGCGCAGGCGTACTGATCTGCCCTGTTGAGGGCAGAGTAAAGTGCTGCAGTGCGCATGCGCCGAGACTCTCTGACCTTTCCCGGCGCCTGCGCACTGCAGTACTTTGCTCTGAATTATGCCTGCGCAGGAGCCGTGACCGAAGCAAGGAAGAGGACATCATCGCATGAAGATGGGAGGCGCTGGACTTGCGACACCCATTAAACCCGGACCGCCCCTGTGTGAGTATAATCTAATTTGATTTTCTTATCTTCCAGATTACATCGGGGGCTTATCTACAGCATTCTAGAATGCTGTAGATAAACCGCTAATGGTGGTGGCCGCAGCTTATATGCGAAAAATGAGGTGACAGGTTCCCTTTAATGTAGCAAGCTCCCTACGTTTAATAAACTAGCACCCTTTAGTGCCTTTCATGTGACACTAAAGGGTGTTTAGTCTTATTTAACCTATTAAATAAATTAAAAAAAAAATGCCATGGGGTCCCCATATTTTGATAGCCAGCAAAAGTAAAGCAGACAGCTGCAGGTTGATATTATCAGTCTGGAAAGGTTCCTGGTTATTGGGCTCTTCCCAACCTAAAAATACAAGCACGCAGCCTCCCCAGGATTGGTACATCATGTGAGATGCACCAATTCTGGCGCTTTGCCCAGCTATTCCCGATTGCCCAGATGATGTGTCAATTCTGGGGCGACTGGGGGCTTGTATTTTTAGGCTGGGAAGGGCCCAATAACCAGGAACATTCACAGCCTGATGATATAAGCCCACAGCTGTCTGCTTTTCACCTTTGCTAATTACCAAAAATAGGGAGGACCCCACTTCAGTTTTTGAAATTATTTAATAGTTTAAATAAGGATATTTAATAATAATAAGGATAAGCACCCTTTAGTACCACATAAGTCACTAAAGGGTGCTAGTTTATTATATGTAGGGGGCTTGTAACATTATATATCTACAGGATTTCTATCTATTCTAGTTATCTATCCCATCTCAGCCAAGGTATCTAATGTCTTTCTATCATCTTTCTATATCTGTATAAGATTGCTTTATTAGTTTCTAAATTAGCTTTAAATTGCATAGAGAATTACAGAATATAGAAGATGTTAAAAACGCATTGCATACGGATGTCATACAGATGCTAGGTGAGAAAAAGCGCACTGTACTCGCATGACACTCGTCCTACTTTTCCGGGCCAACATTGGAATAATTTTTTTATGCAGATGTGAGCTCGAGGTTTAACTCTTCTGGTAATCACTTATATTACAAAACAAATAACACCACATCAGTGAATGTGTGTTTTCCCACTCAGTCCATAATGATCCTAAACTGGTTCTATTGATACCTCAGTGCTAAACATTTTGAATGTATATTTTCAATTAATTTACATTCAAAGTAGTCTATAGCTGGAGCCTGCTACTATGTGGCAAATATATATTTTAACATGTTCATTTAGTACTTTGATTTATCATGTTACAAGGTTTCTATTTTAAGATCAGATGAAATCTGGAGCTTATTAAAAAAGTGACAGTGTCACCGGTGAAACATAAGGCTCCAATCAGTGGCTTTAATAAACTGCAGTAGGCTGATGTGAAATGTACCCTGGAGTGACTGACTTTTAAACTGTTTGTATATGTCAGCCCAGGGATGGTATGCATCACCTTAAATTAAACACAAAAGTCCTTTTGTTTTGCTGGGTGTCAGCTGGGGGAGGTAGATGCTGGAAATGGCTGTTTGCTGCACAAGGCATTTTGCAGGCTGCAGTTCTCTACAGTTGGCAGGCAGTGCACTTATTCATATGGAGCAGAGATATGTTTGATAGGAGAGGCATTTTGTCAGTGTGGCCTCTTGCTGTCAATCATGAGTTTCACGCTTTGCACTTGCACTATGGACAGTATGTGTAATGTGCTGGGCTACGGGCTCTATGACTTCATTCAAGAACAGATTTAATCCCAGATAGAAAAACACTCTGCATTTTTATGTCATCATTTCATCTTTTTTTAATTTTTCCTAAACTGGATGTCTTTTTGACATGATTCCTGCGTGTCCTAGCTCCCCGATTAAAATAAATTAAAATCTGATTTATCATGACTGCAATTTGTATACAGTGCGTTGTTACTTTGTGATTTATAGCAGAATTCCTAAGAAGTGTTCTGCCGGAATGTTTGGAATTTTGCTTTTAATATCTTAATAAAATGTAAAAATATAAAATATGTAAAATACATTACCGAAGGGGGTTTTACTTGATCACAAAAAAACATTGTCCATGTGTAAAAGAGAAAAAAAAAACACAATTTTTATAGTATTTTTAAGATTCTTCAATCTTCTCTGTCTTCTTGCTGCCATAGTTCTGGTTCCTCTCCATATCTGTTTATACCCCTGATGTGTTGGCCTTGGTGAGCCAGCATGTCATGACCATAGTGACATCACATTAGCAGGCCAACACAATACTACAGCTCAGTGTAGACCCATCATGAATACATGAACAGCAGTGAAGAGAAGGTGCAGCATTTGAAAGTTAACAATATACAAAAGTTTATTTTTTGACATCTTTGGCACTTTAGCTGAATTACGTATTTCTTTAAACATTCATTTTTTTCTGTCTTTTATCCAATTAGGTATAAATAAAGATAATGTTTTATTTGACAAGTTTATAATAAAAATATATTTTAGACAAATAGTAACATATCTGCCCGCAAGTATGACAAGTTCACATATTTTCAGTCCTAATGCTGCTTTCGAAATCAGAACTTCTTTTCCCTCCAAATTGGAGCTTCTCTATTAATTTGTTCCAAAATGAAGTATAAGGTATCTAATATGGTGTCTGGAGCAAACTATTTCACAGTTCTGACCTTTCACAGTCTTCACTTTTAGCATTTTTTGTTATTTTTTTCTGGTCAGAATCAATCTTTAAGATGGATAAGAAATGTCTTTACATAATTTGATTCTAGTATGTGATCATTTCTCATCACAGCTATGTGATCTTGTCAAAACTCACAGGGCAAAGGTGCTGAGGGGAAGATGTGTCCGGACTCCTGACTTTAAGATTTTTCTGGGTACTCAAGAAAACTTATATTTTCCTTTTTTAGCTTCATTGAAGCCTCCTGCAGCCATCCTTGTAGTTTGTTAATATTTACATCCTAAATTTCCTGCCAGCATTTCTCTGTGACTCTAGACTACATTTCCCAAGAGGTAGTACTCTCAGGCTTCTCTGCCAGAGCCGCATCTGTCCCACAGATCCACTCACATGCAAAGCACCATCTTGAGACTCTTATACAATCTCAAGATGGATGTATTGCTGCCCAGTTTCTCTTTCCTAAAATTCCCCCACTTTACCTAGTATGCTCTATCCTGAGACTCTCCTGGAGTGTATAATGTTACATGCTGAAACGGTCACCGCACAGGCCCAGTGTACTGTCCAGGAGTAATGTAATATATTTATTCTAATGTCATCTAGCACTCTGAAATGTTACTGTCAGAATTTATCCTATATTTGTGAATAGTTGGTTTCTGCAGCCACATTCAGGATGCCAGAGATTTCTGCAACATATCTGCTGCATATGGTGCTTCAAAGATTGTGAACTCTTCTGAATTTTCCAGATTTCTGCAATAATTCTTCCTAAAACTACATCAGATTTTCAAACAAGTGCCAAAAATAGATTAAGAACTAAATCCAATGAGTAAAAATATTAGACGAAAATGATGCAATTTCACGTGTCTGTT